>OZ038455.1:9195622-9206105 GCA_964036195.1 Sphaerolaimus hirsutus | reverse complement strand
CTGAAACGAACGCAGGCGTCGAAAAATGCAACAAAAACTGCCATTTATAAGGTTCTGTAGACTAATATTAGTATGTATATGGTATGTACACTGTTCTAACGTGACACCGACATTGTTTTAACGTGTGTTCTGCAGTACACAGAACACAAACTACAGTTATTGTCATGTACGTTCCCTTTACACTCCATTTGGGGGGGGGGGTATTTCGAGGGGGGGGGGGGTGATTGTTTCATAGTGGTCCCGAGAGGGGGGGTCAAACGAGGGGGGGGGGGTATTTTGAGGAAATACGGTATAGATAGTTATCATTAAAAATTGTGAATGAAAAGGTTAAACAACACATAAAGTGCTTAATATCTACTCTCAATGGTCCAAACACCTTGAAATATTGACTGAATCACACTTTAAGTTGAGAGATTTTATGAGATTTTTTTTACTCCAAGAGATTTTCTCAGAAATTTAATTATATTTTCGAAAATGACCCAAGAGATTTAATTATATTTTTTTCTTGAGAGATTTTCTGAGATAATATTTAATTATATTTTCTCAAAATAGGTCGTTTTTTTCAATGCTATCGGTGTTGGAAAACAACTCAAATTCAGTTTCAACAAAAAATAACATTCAAGAGATGGGAGAATTGATTCACATGGAATCTTAGCAATGGATTAAGTCGTCTAGTCCCCAGTATCGTACTCGCAAAATAAAAACTTCCACACTAATATAGCGAATTCTGACTAACTAACAGACTTGGCAAAATCTCAGCAAAAAAAAATAAAAATAAAATGGAAAATTGAAGATTAAAATGAAAAAAAGGAAAAATTCCAGGCTATTTACAGAGGCCCCAGCCGGGGACCAGTCCATTACACGTGCTGATGCATTTTCTTTGGGCGAGGGTATAAATTTTGCCGGGGCCTCTGTAAATAGCCAAAATTCCAAAATAAAAGCAAAAAAATTTGCAGAATTTTTTTAAATTTATGATAAAATTGAATAAAAACTCATATTTTTGTAAATTGTAAAAAAATTCATATTTTTTGTAAAAAAAATCATTTTGCTGCTTGTGTTTCCACCTGTCTATCCATGGAACTGGTGCCTGGGGCCAGATTTAATTCTCCCTACAGATTTGTAGGGTAGGGCGTACGACCGACAGATTTTTTGAAGTTAATATACTAGGTTAAAGTTAGTTAATAGGTAAAATATACGAAACCATCCCTTAAGGTCGCTGATATTGCAATATGACGTATATCACTTTTATGTTGGCACGGAATTCATGATTTCGTCATTTCTTGGCCGTCGGCCAATTCGTTTTTTATTTTATTTTGTCGGGCAAGTTACTCGCATAAGTCGCGCTTTTGTGTAGTCAGGTGGTCACTTTTTTAGTGTTCACTACCTACAACCGAAACCATGAGGGCAGCGACAAGAAAGAAATGCATGCACGAGCGTACAAAAGCGCGACTTATGCGAGTAACCCGCACGACAAATCGAATCGACGATCGAAGCAATATACGTCATATTGCAATATCGGCAACCTTAAGGGATCCGCCTTGCTCTCGGTGCATGTGCGTCGATGCGGCTGAACTTTAAAACATCTATCGGGCTTACGCTCTACCCTACAAATCTGTAGGGAGAATTAAATCTGGCCCCTGGGCCTGGTTGTTTTTTTCATTGTTGTAATAAATAAATATACTCAGCAAACATGATACTCTACCGCCGCAAATAATGTCCCTTCGAAATCAAAATCAAGTATCTACATACAATGTATGTAAAACTGGAAACTTTAAGGACTGAGCTTCCACAAAAAGAAAGATAAGAAAATAATAGATTTGCTTGTATGCCAGCCGACCCTACTATTTTCAAGTGAATATGTCGCACTTCCGGAAGCCAGAATTATTGCTATTGTAACTTATAACTGACGGCACGGCGAAACATTTAGAAACTGGCCTTTAGAATCAGGAGATATTCCATTCCGACTGCGCATCAAACAATATCGAATCCATGGATCGGTCACATCCTAGTTATCGGTTGCATGATGTACTTTTGTAAAATTTTTCCCAATTTTTGCTCAGTATCGTCTTAACTTGCTCAACTTTGCGAGTGTAGCCTCAATGATTGCTTATTTCACCTACCGTATTTCCTCGAAATACCCCCCTCGAAATACTCCCCCCCCTCGTTTGACCCCCCCCCCTCTCTGGACCACTATGAAACAATCACCCCCCCTCGAAATACCCCCCCCCCCAAATTGAGTGTAAAGGGAACGTACATGACAAATACTGCAGTTTGTGTTCTGTGTACACGTTAAAACAATATCGGTGTCACGTTAGAACAGTGTACATACCATCTACATACTAATATTAGTCTACAGAACCTCATAAATGGTGGTTTTTGTTGCATTTTTCGACGTCTGCGTACGTTTCAGACGACTATTTCGTACTTGGTTTTCAAAAATTTTCTTGTGATATAGTAACCCCCCCCTCGAAATACCCCCCCTCGTTTAACCCCCCCCCCCTCTCGGGACCACTATGAAACAATCACCCCCCGGGGGGTATTTCGAGGAAATACGGTATATACACGGTTATATGCCTATTTTGAGCCTATTTTATTTACAATTTAAATGATTTCGAAATAAGTGGCTCACTGCCAACTTGTCATACTGGGTATCTCCGGAATCGATCCGTCGAATATTTCACAAATATTTTTTTTTTGTATTTCACACCTGTACAAGTTGGAAAGCAGTTAAAAGTTGTGATCAGGGTTGGCAAAATCTCAGGAAAAACTAGATTTTTGTCGAGAAGATTTTTATTGGTTTTAGTGGATTGGAAGTGGTCGGAACATGTTCCAATGCACAAGAAACTTGTGTTGTGCAGTTTTGCCGTTGTTAAAATACCAGTATTTTTGGAAAGTGTAAGTGTAAGTGTAAATACACTTTCCAAATTTTGAGTATGGATACCAAAAGTGTAAGGTATTTTAAAAATACCCAGGAAAGTGTAAACAAAGTGTAAGTGTAAAAATTTTCTTAGAAAGAGCTCTCACTGTTGAGCATCAGAAAACACCGCTGTTCTCACATTTAGATCAATTTATTTATCATTTTCATGCATTATTTCACATTTTACAGCCTTTTATGAAACATTTCAGACTGTAACAAATACTGTAGTTGTATGAAGTTCCCTAATAATGGCACTTTTTCAGTGTTGATATCATACTGATTAAGCAATGCGATACACACTGTTTAAATGCAAGAATGGCCATGCAGCAAATGTCAATGCAAAAGTTGACTTTGTGTCCAGCTGGTGAATTTCCATTGATCTTGTCCTTTCTACAAAAGTATGATGAAACTGTAGAATACTATGAGTACTGATCATAGGTTGTAGATCAAAGGCTAGTTTGTACATTCGCCATATTTTCTACATCCAATGCATTTTTTTTGTATATGACCCTATTTTATGCTTTCTCAAAAGCATAAAACCGCGCCATCTGAAAGAAAAAAATACACTTTCTGTACCCGGTTATTTTGCCCAGGAAAGTGTAAAAAAAGTGTATGGGTATTTTATGAAAGTGTAAGTGTAAATATAAATACCCATTTACCCAGGTATTTCGGGTAAGTGTAAATACACTTTCGCAACTCTGGTTTGTAGCACAGGTAGTGATGGAATGGTGCCATAGTGCTGGCACCATTTGGGGATACTGTGGCATTCTAATCACCAGCATTGTCTCCTGCACAACAACTTAACTTGTGAAAAAAACTGCGTGACAAAAAGTATGTTGTGAACACGTGGTGCCATGGCACAACACCCTTTGGTGCCCTTTCAAATTAACTAGTGAATTTGATGGTGAAAAATCATGCAAATTAGTGATTTTGAGTGAAAATTGGAGCAAAATTCCTCAAAAATACCCACTTTTACATTTTCCGCAGACAAAAGTAATATACCATATTTCTTCTAATAGAACAGCATACCTCCAATAGAATGGCACTTCCAATAGAATGGCAGGTTTTGGCACATTTTGGCGGCCACGAAAACAATAAAACGGCAGCCTCCAATTGAACGGCACCTCCAATAGACCGGCAGGTAGGGGTTATGTTGGCAGTGTTCCAAAACAAAAATGTATCAAAAATGGATGGTGAGAACATGCAAAGCATTCAAATAGGTGTTAAATCTCAAAATGATGCTCTGATATTCAAATATTGCTGAGCTTCATTCAAAAAAAAGCTATTTTGAAATGAGAAATCTGTGAAAAAATTGGTGACAGTCTCCAATAGAACCGCACCTCTAATAGAATGGCAGGTAAAAAAGTTGATGAAAAGAATAGAATGGCGCTCTTCTATTAGAAGAAATATGGTACTCATGTTTACTCAAGAGTAAAAGTAAATAAATAAAATAAATACTTTACGTTTTCTGTACTCACCTGTGAGTAAAAAAAAAATACTTTACATTTACATTTACTTTTGAGAAAGTTCAATACTTTAAAGAACTCTGCGGCAAAAAGTACCCATAGTAGGGTGTCAAATTTCCGTTTTCCGTTTCCGTTTTCCGCAGGCAAATTTTTTCCGTTTTCCGTTCTGTTTTCCGGCTGCTGAAATTTTTATTCCGTTTTCCGTTCCGTTTTCCGGCAACTTTTTTTTCCGTTTCCGTTTTTCTGGCTCATTTTCCGTTTTCCGGCTAAATTTTCAGTTTTTCCGCCTTTTTTCCGTTTTCCGCCTCAATTTCCAGTTTTTCCGCCTTTTTTCCATTTTCCGCCTCAATTTCACATTTTTCCGCCTCATTTTACCTTTTTCTGGCTCAACTTTCTGTTTTCTGATCAGCCAAACTGATATAATTCACGCAGATTGTCCATGATGTAAAAATTTTTCTGTTTCCAACAAAATTACTGCAAATTTTTTCCACTTCCAGCAGAATTTCAGCAACTTTTATCCGTTTTGCGGCAAATTTCAGCAAGTTTTTCCATTTATCGCAAATTTGATTTTTCCGTTTCCGTTTTTCCGGCCTCTTTTTCCGTTTTCCGGCCGCTGAAATTTTTTCCCGTTTCCGTTTCTGTTTTCTGCCAAGTACAATTTTTTTTCCGTTTTCCGTTCCGTTTTCCGGCCGCTGAAAAAAATTTTCCGTTTCCGTTTTCCGTAAAAAAAATTTTTTGACACCCTAACCCATAGTATACTGAGATGTGACAAATTTGTAAAATGCAAAATTATAATAATCAAATGTGCAAAAAAAATGTCATGGTAAAATATCAAGAAATGTTTCATTGGCACACACTACACAACATCAATTCACAAAGGGAGAAGTAAAAACAATTTGAGAAGTGAGAAGTAAAATATAAAGTGATAAGTAAAATGAAACGTAAAAAGTTGAAAGCCAATAAATTTTAAAAGTAAGAAGTTGAAAGAATGGTTGAAAGTTGACTACACATTAAAACTTTGCACTTCTGAAATCGTTTTTACCTCTCCATTTGTGAAATTGGCACCTGCACCTGCAGTGCTTGCCGGAACGCTGAGGATGCTCAGCGCAAATGGGCCCGGCACATTCCAGTAGTCCTTGTACTGAAAATGCAAAAAAGTTTTTTTAGATATTTTGAACGCATTCAGTCCATTTAGACATTCAGTTTTCAAATTTCGTTTAAAAAAACTATTAAGAACATTTCTGTGTTTTCTGTGTTTCTGTGTTTTCCAATCAAAACCCATTTGAGTTGCGAGTTTTTCAAAATTTCTCAGTTTCCAAGTACCGTATTTCCTCGAAATACCCCCCCCCCTCAAAAATACCTTCCCCCCACCCCTCAAAATGGGCACTATGAATTTGTGGTCTGGGAAATGCATAACAAGCGTTCAAAACACTTACTGTGTTACGTTAGAACATTGTTTATAGCATCTACATCTTTATATAAGGCTGTAAAAACTTATAAATGGTGGTTATTGTTGCATTTTTCACGTTTTTCTCTCAAAATTTTCACTCTGAAAAAATAAACCCCCGGGGGGTTGTTCGAGGAAATACGGTAGCTGTGTTTAATATGTGTGTCATTGCCATCACAGCCAACGATGGAAAAAACACAGAAATTGAACACAGAAACTCATTGAGTTTCTGTGTTTTTGTTTTACACAGAAACACGGAAACTCACAAATTCTGAAAAACTCAAAACTCAAATGAGTTTTTTTTTGGAGAACACAGAAACACAGAAACACGGAAACACAGAAAAGTTTTTTGAGTTTTTGAGTTTTTTTCAGCGAAGTGGTTGAACACAATTTCAGAACGCACATGAATTCAGTTAAACTAAACAAGATAAGATATGCATGTATAGCATGTAAATATGTACATAATGTATTCAAATTTTATGATGGAACAAAAAATAATTTAAGGATGGCATGCAAATCTCCTGGTGGACATGTTTAAATATAGTTGTAGTTCAAATCAATTCTGTAGTCTTCCATACAGTGCACATCCATTGAAGAATTTTGGAGTACTGCGTAAATTGTCCTTTGTGAGCATTTTGTTGATGCTGGTGTTGCGATGTGGGTGGATGTCCTCATTGAGGACATTGTTATGGACTTTTTGACACTTAAATGAATACACATATGTTATGTGGGGTTAAAACATGTGCAAAACCAATATTTTATATGAAAACCGCTGTTTCCACATCAAAATGCTGTAAATCAGATTTTTTGTGGGAAAAACTCGAGTTTTTTGGACAAAAACTCAAGTTTTTTGGAAAAAAACTCAAAAAAACTCGAGTTTTAACAAAAAACACAGAAATAAAAACAGAGTTACTCAAGTTTTTTTCGATAAAAAACTCAAAACACAGGTATTCATTTTTGAAAAACTCAAAACACAGAAAGTGTTTTTTTTTGGAGAACTTACCCATCGTTGATCACAGCACGCCCCAGCGCCATGGCACTTTTGTAGCACAACACGTACACACCTATGACCTACCTGACAATAATTTTTATTTGAAATAAAATCGTTTATGATCATAGTTGTTAAAACGTATTTACCCTTACTCGATAAATACTTACTCGATCGTATACTCAAGTATTGCATAAATACGCCTACATTTCGTTGTAAAAAATACCGGTACTCACATACCTGTGTACTTTTTGAAAGTACGCCAGTACTGGAAACATTATGGTGCTTTTATAGCGCTTTTTCAAGGTAGAGAAGGAAAAAAAGTTTGAAAGAAGCTAAATTGGGGGAAATATTCAAAATTTGGTAATTAAGTGCATATATAGCCAAAAATAGCTGAAAATTGTCAAAAAGCAAATGAACTAGGGAATTTGAGGGTCAAAATTGGTAAAAAGGTATGAAAATTTGTGATTTTGTGTGAAAATTTCTGAAAAATTCTCACTTTTACATTTTCTAATGAAAAAATTGTTTTACTTACATTTACTCAAAGTGAAAATTTGTACTTTACGTTTTCTGTACTCACTGATGAGTAAAGAATACATACTTCACGTTTACATTTACTTTGACAAAAGTTCAGTACTTTTAACAACTCTGGTTATGATATAACAAACGACTAGGTAATAACGAATAACAATTTCAATTGAAAGCTTACTTTCCGCATGACTGTCTTCAATTATCACGCTTGAGGGGAATACGCATTGCATTTCCCAATGTTCGAACGTGTATTGTCATGGATTGCAATGCTGTGGATTAAAAACTAATGTGCTAAACGATAATTTGATGTTTATGGAAAATTGGAAATTTCCATTTACAATGTACGATCATTGTATTTGCTCATTGATGTTAATAACTTTTGTGACAGTAAAGGGGGGCTAATGGGGATGGTGAAGTATTGTGGCCAACACAGTTCGATCAGTCAACTCATAAAACTCTGAACAAGAATTTACCTAACGAGTGTCATTTACATACCCTATGTCCACGAAATACCCCCCCCCCCTTGAATAACCCCCCCACCCCCCTTCAGCCTTCACTTTAGCCAGCTTCGCTGTGACGACAATAAAAATGTGAAAACGTTTCATGAGTAAAGTGAAAGGTTCCATGTTGGCGAGGAAAAGCGGCTACCTATGTATTCTCGCTCGGCTTGTTCACAAAGTGGTTGCTGAAACACTGCTTCTTCTCGCGAATATGGAACTTTTCACTTGACATATGAAACTTTTTCACATTTTTTCTTGTCGCCGTGGAGCTATGTGACCGCTGCTTGATGGAATTTTACAAAATTTCCGGTGAAAAAATTGAAGCCCCTTCAGTAACCCACCCTAAAAATTTGCTGGCGAAAGGTAATAAACCGCGTGTGGGTAATGGTTATTTAGAGGAAATACGGTCAATTAAACACAGGTATCAGCGAACGTGATAAAAAGAACAATCGCTTGTCATATAAAGAAAATATACAAGCATAACAAGATGTCTAGAGGATTTATACTATCAACAATAATTGCAATATTGGCATTTGTAATATCCCTTGTGGACACACAATGCACTGGCATGTATGGAGAGGTGAGTTCATCTCAGGTTCTGATATTTTTCACACATAAGCATAGGCCGCGTAAGGGGCCCGTACCAGCCCCCATCTAAACCCATCACACATCTAGCCCGATCGCACATCTAATTCTACCCATCATACGCATTTAGCTAACGCACAACTAACAAACGCTGTCATCATCATTTGATCTAAAAAATCTGCAGTTCAAAATGTGTTTCTTTCTGTTCTCAGGACCAAGCATTCTGGACAGGTGCCGCACAGGGGAGCAGCGTTGACACGGTGACATGGCTGTCAAGTGGGATGGAGACAACTGCGGCTGAGGTGAATAATGGTGTATTTGCATCAGATTTGAATAGATGATTTCTAACTGGCATTTTATTGGAGGTGCCATTTTATTTTTCGTTGTGGAAGACTGCCAAACTCTGTTGTTGTATTGGAAGTGTCATTATATTAAAGGTATTTATCTGAGTTGTTAAAAGTACTGAACCTTTTTGAAAGTAAACGTAAACGTAAAGTATTTATTTTTTACTCACAGGTGCGTACAGAAAACGTGAATTATTATTGGTACTCAGGAGTAACCGTGAGTAGGTAAATTACTTTTGTCCCCAGAAAACGTAAAAGCGGGTATTTGTTGGTAATTTTGTGCCAGTTTTCGCTCAAAATAACTAATTTTCTAGCTTTTTCACCACCAAATTCACTAGTTAATGTGTTTTTGGCTATTTTTTTTGGTATTTTGGATATTTTGTCCCCATTTTTAGCTTTTCTTTCTCTTTTGTTTCATTTCTACCTTGAAAAAGCCAATTAAAAAGCCCAATTGAAATACGTTTTCTGTACTCGCCTACTTTCAAAAAGTTTGCGAGTAAGTGAGTACCGGTATTTTTTCAGGAGGAAACGTAAACGTATTTATGCAGTACTTGAGTATCCGTATTTATTGAGTAAACGTAAATACGTTTTCACAACTATGGTATTTATCTCGTTCTATTAGAAGAAATAATCAGTGTTGCAAAAACGGATTTACATTTACTCGAAATACCCGGGTATTTTGGTAGTTATACTTACGTTATGTTTACGTTTTCGAAAAATACCATTACATATTGTTACGTATTCCGGGGGTATTTCGAGGGGGGGGGGTATTATTTCCTCAGCCGAATTTTAGGGGGGGTATTTCGAGGGGGGGTTAATTCAGCGGGGGGATCAATTCGAGGTAATACGGTACATAATGATTTAACTCCCAAACTCAATGACCCACGTCAGCACTACTTATTTTTGAAACTCACATAAAAAAAGAATATAAACACATTTACCTGAATATGGACTGTAGCTGTTGCTAGCAGAGTTGTGAAAATAGTGGTATTTTTGGAAAGTGTAAGTGTAAGTGTAAATACACTTTCCAAATTTTGAGTATGGATACCAAAAGTGTAAGGTATTTTAAAAATACGGCTATGAAAGTGAAAAAAAGTGTAAGTGTAAAAATTTATTTTAGAAAAAGCTCTCACTGTTGAGCATTAGAAAACACTGCTGTTATCACCTTTAGATTAATTTAATAATCATTTTCATGCATTATTTCACATTTTACGGTCTTTTATGAAACATTTCAGACTGTAACAAATACTGTAGTGGTATGAAGTTCCCTAATAATGGCACTTTTTCAGTGTTGATATTTTACTGATGAAGCAATGCAATACACATTGTTTATATGCAAGAATGGACATACAGCAAATGTCAATGCAAAAGTTGACTTTGTGTCCAGCTATTGAATTTCGCAACTATGGTTGATAGTGGACAGACAAAACTGTTGCAATGCAAAAAACCTTTACAAACAACCTCTCAGTGTTCTGGTGTGTGGGTTCGCAGACTTGTGAGTTTTCCAGAGCACCAATGCCATCAAAAAGTTCCCAGCAAATGTTAGAATAGATGCCCTAAAATCAACTATTGTTATTCAAATGTTATGAAATGTATGTAGAAAATGTAGGTGGAGATCGTGGGGACATGCATAGCATTGTAAAAAAACATGGTTTTTCAATTGCTCAATTCTATTTCAACATTTTTACATTTACGTTTTATTTTA
>OZ038455.1:9180089-9195422 GCA_964036195.1 Sphaerolaimus hirsutus | reverse complement strand
ATCTGAGTCAAAAGAGACACTTTATGTGTGTTTTGAGTTTTGGCAAAAGGAATTCGACTCGAGTAGCACATTTTTATTTGGGTTTTTGTGAAAACTTCAGCTTAGATTAAAACCAATGCAAACTGTTCATATCAAAAATGTCATGCTCAGATACACTGTATCCATTCAAATGTATTAAAGATGTGCAACGAGATTGCGAGTTGCGACATATATGCAGCTTTTTTCATATATTTTTCATTTTGATTTATATCTTAAAAACCAATGGATCTTTTTGAATAATTTTTTGACACGATGTAGATATCGGTTAGTACTTTCGACACCTCAATTTGGGAAAAGATATCTCTAAGTGTTCTCGAGTATTTGTAATTTGTCGACACTGAATTTGTTGCTTCAGCTCCTCTTTGTCGTTTTGCTGCAACTCCGGCTTAATTGGTGCGTCTGTGCGCGATTAGCATTGAAAAAATCTCTGGGAGATTTATATTTAAAAAATCTCAGAAAATCTCAGAAAATATAAGATTTTCTGAGATTTATATTTTTTCCATGATTTTTCAGAGAGATTTAATTATATTTTCTCCTGATTGAGAAAATCTCTCGAGAAAATCTCTCTATATTTGCCTATTTTCACCTTCAAATTCACTAGTTCATGTGCTTTTTACAAATTTTCATCTTATTTAAACGATATATTTGCTTATATACCCATTTTTGGCTATTTTCCTATTTGGCTATTTTGTAGTTTTTCTTCCCCTTTTTTCTGTTCTATGGCATGAAAGAACCAATAAAAAGTTATCTGACAAATATTTTCTGTACACAAGCAGGGCTGGTTTTATAAAAATCATTTGTATACAAATTGTATAAAAATTGTATAAAAATGTATTTTATTTTAATTTTATTCTTGTTTCATTTTATTTTATTTTATTCCAAATTGTTAATAAAAAAATAAAATGGAACCATTTTACAAAATTTTTACAAAAAAACGAAACTTGCAGGCAAGGCCATCAAAATGTTATCAGTAGACCTAAACATGAAAAACATTCAAGTGAAATTTTTTTCATCGTAAAACATTGCATGCAGTAGGTATTGTTAGCTAGTTAAAAGTGTAAGGTCACAATTATTGATGACAATGGTTTGCATTTTTTGCACAACAACTACTGAAGTGTGCAGGATGTAAAATGTCATGCAAAGTGTCAATTGTCATGACAAATGTAAAGTAAAGTGTCAAATGTCATGTCAAATGTCAAGCAAAGTGTCAATTGTCATTATAAATGCCATGCAAAGTGTAAATTGTGTATAATTATTCAAATATTTCTGTATCCAAATTTTATGTTTTTGTATCCAAATCATTTTGTATCAAAATCTGATGTTCGCATAAGATTTGGATACAAAAAACAGCAAAATTTGGATACAACACATAAAATTTGGATACAATGTGCTTAACACACGACACTTTAGCTTATATTTGTCATGACAATTGACACTTTGCATGACATTTTGTTGACTTTTAACAACACTTCACAGGGCTTGGTACAGCCCCCAGTTCCCAAAATAGACAGGTAACTCGAGCAACACAAAAAAAGTTTACAAAAAATATGAATTCGTAAACAATTTTTCAAAAATTCGATTTTTTATACAATTTTACAAAAATTCGAATTTTTATACAATTTTTATTTTAGTTTGAAATTTTCCATTTCATTTTATTTTATTCTTAAATTTTCCATTTTATGTTATTCTTTTTTCTTTTTTTTTCTGAGATTTTGCTAACCCTGTACACAAGTACTTTCAAGAAGTATACATAAAATAGAGTACTGGTACCTTTTCAGGGGAAATTTATATGTATTTACTTAATACTCAAGTATATGTATTTTTGAGTAAATGTAAATATGTTTTTACCCCTGAACCATACTGAACCCTGCAGTCCCATGGAGACACAGTGCTCAAGTACGGGGTTGCACCTAACCACTGGGTCTACAGTGGCACTTGATGTTGCTACTTGTGCAAAGGGTAAACAACTTATGCACTGGGTTCTAGCCATTTTAACAACTAAAGAGTTGACAGCATGCTTTGGAAATATTGTTACCAAATTTAGGTGAAAAAGTCATCTGATAAATTCTGTGGGGATCATCACACGTGAAAGTAATGTATTCTACTATGAGGAAAAATGTGCCTAAACCATATTTTTGTTCATTATTCAGATACTAAATACAATGTAGTACAAAGTGTGCCATCAGTAGATAATATGCTGTTATCATATGAAATTGTGAATGAAAAGTTAAACAACGCATAGTGTGCTTACTATCTACTCTCAATGGTTCAAACATCTTGAAATATCGATGAAATCATACTTAAATTGAGATATTTTATGAGATTTTTTTGAACTGCAAGAGATTTTTCCAGAGATTCAAATATATTTTCAAAAATGACCCAAGAGATTTAATTATATTTTTTTTCTTAGGAGATTTTCTAAGATAATATTTATATATGTATATTTTCTCAAAATCGGTCGTTTTTTTCAATGCTATGCGCGATGCGTCATCAGTAGTGATGGAATGGCGCCATGGCGCTGGCGCCATTTGAGGGCGCCAAAGGGCGCCGCGCCATGGCGCCATTGGCGCTTGGCGCCCTTTTTCTGTGGCGCCCTTGGCGCCTGGCGCCCACATTCTGAAAGGCGCCATGGCGCCCTTGGCGCTTGGCGCCCTTTTTCCGTGGCGCCTTGGCGCCTGGCGCCCTGCTTTTAAAGGGCGCCAAAAGGCGCCAGCAGGGTTTCAAGGTGAGTGCTGTATAAATGGAAAAAAAGATGAAAAACGCCTTCATGGATGATCTGAATTCGCCAGAAAAATGGACGAAGTGGTGTGAGTGGGTATAAATCCTTTGGGCAACGGTTCATCAGATGTGTCCTACAGATCAGAAGACAAGAATGATGGAACGTTGAACTTGTAAAATCATAAATCAACAGATTCAAATCGTTGCAATTCCGTTTTTTGTCCATTTCGAGGAAGAATGATTGGAAAAGTCTATTTGAAGTGAATGGATTGTTGTCAAATGACAATATCCATTGTGTTTGATATGTCATAAGAATTTTACTCAAATATTTTTGTTGCTAGCGTTGCCTTTGTTCATTACACCCTGGAGAATGCAAATTAAGTAGTGAATGCATGTATTTACTAGGGTGCTGTAGAAACACTTTTAGCACACGCAGGGTGTTGTATGCACTTATTTATCCTGGCGCCCTTGGCGCCTGGCGCCCTATTTTTCAAATGGCGCCATGGCGCCCTTGGCGCTTGGCGCCTTCTTTCCGTGGCGCCCTTGGCGCCTGGCGCTCGTTTTCTGAATGGCGCCATGGCGCCCTTGGCGCCTGGCGCCCTTTTTCTGTGGCGCCCTTGGCGCTTGGCGCCCACTTTCTGAATGGCGCCATGGCGCCATTGGCGCCTGGCGCCCTTTTTTCTGGCGCTTTTCCATCACTAGTCATCAGACATTGCGCGCGAAATCACGGTCATTCAATTGCGCACGCTGCTCAAATGAAAATGGCTAATAATGGTATTTAAGTGTACCCAATCGTTATTGTGCCGTTATTTCGATATAATTGCTGTGGGTGGGTGGGGGGGGAGGATTTACATGGAGCTAATATTGGTGGGGTAACAAATGTGTGGTTTTAACGGATTATCAAATTATGGATTTAAGTGACTGATATTTTGTGCTAAAACTGTCATTATGTTTAGGTGTCACATGTACGATTTGTAAATATTGCGGCCTGCTAGTTCTGTATATCAACAATCGGTTCTGTATAAACCCCTGTTTACCTCGATCGGATGGTTGTGAATTTTTTTAAAACGTTTCGTTCACGCCACCCTGTACAGTTTTCAGGAAAATTGACCGGACTCGAAAAATAGCCCAAAGAGTTGTCTACATGATCTGCGGATCGCCCCCCAATATAACGCCGCGTGGGCCGTGTAAGCGGGCCAGACATTTTTTTATACCAAAATGCAGTGTTTACCTCGGTCCGGATGGTGGCTCCAAATCTTATATAGTCTGTTTTTCAAGGCCAGAATTTGGCCAAAACATAGAACAGTGTCCTGGCTTAGTGCCAAATGCCATTTCAACGGCTTATTTACAGGCAGAAATAAGATTAGGATATTTTCAATTTGCACTGTTTTGTACTGCGGATCACGATCAGCTGTAATTGTGGTCATTTTATCGCCTCATCTTACATCTATCAACACAGAAAATGCTTCCACCAGAAAGAGAAATCTTTGGCGGTATTTTTAAAACCTACACCGCTTAAATTCACCCACCCAAACATGAGAATTTGAGGGGCGAAAATTAAAAAACATAGCTAAATTTTACTTACTACTAATTTCCTTCCCTGGACGAAATGTACTAACTTTTTAAAATTTCACCCCTCAATATCTCATTTTTGGGAAGGGTGTATTTAAGCGGAGTAGGTTTTTAAGAATACCGTGAAAGATTTCTCTTTCTGGTGGAAGCATTTTCTGTGTGAATAGATGTAAGATGAGGCGGTAAAATGATCACAATCACAGCTGATCGTGATCCGCAGTACAAAACAGTGCAAATTGAAAATATCCTAATCTTATTTCTGCCTGTAAATAAGCCGTTGAAATGACATTTGGCACTAAGCCAGGACACTGTTCTATGTTTCAGCCAAATTCTGGCCTTGAAAAACAGACTACCGTGATACCTCGAAATACCCCCAGGGGGTTTATTATTTCGCCAGCAAAATTTGAGGGGGGATAATTCGAGGGGGGGGGGGGGTTATTCGAGGGGGGGGGTCTATTATTTCGCCAGAAATTTTCGGAAATTCCCCATACGTGGACGTAGAAAAATCGAACAATTACATAGATGTATATGTGTTTATAGGCATATATAACTGTATATACACAAAAAACCTTCCCTAACGTCACTTAATCATCAGTTGTCACGTGTGTTCTGCATTGTACAGATCACAAACTGCGGTATTTGTCATGTACGTTCACGTTACACTCAATTTTAGGGGGGTATTTCGAGGGGGGGTTTATTATTTCCTCAGCCGAAATTTAGGGGGGGTATTTCGAGGGGGGGGTTAATTCAAGGGGGGGGTTAATTCGAGGTAATACGGTATATAAGATTTGGAGCCACCATCCGGACCGAGGTAAACACTGCATTTTGGTATAAAAAATGTGTGGCCCGCTTACACGAGCCACGCGGCGTTATATTGGGGGGCGATCTGTACATTATGTAGACAACTCTTTGGGCTATTTTTTGAGTCGGGTCAATTTTCCCGAAAACTTTACAGGGGGGCGTGAACGAAACATTTTTTAAAAATTCACAACCATCCGGATCGAGGTAAACAGGGGTTTATCAAGCACGCCTACACCGGACAAAACAGGTCGCGTGTTGTTTATATTTACAGATTGTTTTGATACTGAAATGCCACAAAACCAATTAATGGTAATTTATCAATCATGATGATTGCCACCTACCGTCTTTACTCGAAATACCCCCCCTTCGAAATACCCCCAGATCTGAGCGAGCTCATGAAGAAATAAACCCACTTAATCGAAATACCCCCACCCCATCAGTGTAAAAAATGTTATTGCAAAAAACTGCAGTATATTTATAAGTTGACCGTATTTCCTCGAATTACCCCCCGCACAAAGGACAATGTATACCACTGTAAAAAGTGTGTATTAAAAAAAATTTAAAAATAAAAATTTAATCTGGTACTTGTGTATCTTTTACACCCATACACAAGTTTCAGATCAAATTTCGATTTTAAGTTGAATTTTTAATACACACTTTTAACGCTGGTTTACGATGTCCTCTAGGAGATGATTTAAGGTAAAAATTTGTGTAAACAACATTGCCCCAAAAGTGAACCATGGTGGAGTTTCAATGGGGGTTGACCCGTAAACCCGGACATCGTAAACCAGCGTTAAAAGTGTGTATTAAAAATTCAACTTAAAATCGAAATTTGATCTGGAACTTGTGTATGGGTTTTTTTTAATACACACTTTTCACAGTGGTATATTTCAGAGTTGCGAAAGCGTATTTACGCTTACCCGAAATACCCAGGTAAATGGGTATTTATACTTACGCTTACGCTTACGCTTTCATAAAATACCCATACGCTTTTTTACGCTTTCCCAGCCAAAATACCCGGGTACTAAAAGCGTAAAATTTTTTTTCACATAGTTTAGTTTTACGCTTTTGAAAAAGCGTAAAAACGTAAAAAAGAGAGTGAACGAGGCTGGGTATCAAAAAAATGACTGCGTGTGTGCAGTAATGCACTGGAAATAGTGGCACATGTACAAATTGTGTCGCAATATGAATGTCTTGTAAATATGTACTGTGTCAGCGAGCAAAATTGTGGCTTCAGGTGAGAAAAATTTGTTGCTGAAAATGGATCCCGACGACGATTTTATTGCCCTTGACAGCACTAACTCCATATTAGAAGATGAGGATGACTTAAGTGTTGCTGCCGATGAATAACCAAACAAAATATGAGGGCAGACTACCTATGCTAAATGGGCATCCGAAAAATGTCACCGAGACCTTGATTTGGAAAGAATTCACTGAGCAAAAAGCCTCTGAAAGATTTTTACGCTTACGCTTTTATTTACTCTTTCCTAGGTATTTTAAAAATACCTTACGCTTTCAGTATCCATACTCAAAATTTGGAAAGTGTATTTACGCTTACGCTTACGCTTTCCAAAAATACCGGTATTTTAACAACTCTGGTATATTTACAGTGTCCTTTAGGGGACTTTCTAATAAAATTAATTTTTGCTGTACAGTGCCAAACCTGGACAGATAATTTTCAAAAAAATCGGTTTATTTTCCTACGGTTCACTCTCAGGGGGTCGCCAGGGGGTTCACCATTCCATGTAAAGTAGTGGGGGTGTCGTGTACACCCCCTCAAAATTTCGATCAATTCCCCACAACAGTTTTAGTTTGGCAGCCCGTTATATTAAACAAACACGGGGTGCCAAACCTCGCGTGCACAGCGATTTTTTCAAAAAAAGATTCATGTATACGGCGACCCACACCACACTCAGGTGGATCGCCGCCACCCTCAAAATTTGGGAATCTTTAACCCCCCCCCACTCTGAAAAATACCCCCTGGAGGGTAATCAGAGGAATTACGGTGGGTAATTCTGACAGTGTGCACAAACCACACACCATCATTCAAGTTGTTGCCAATTTTCCACACCGATTCCAATGTTCCTTGGTTTTGCCCAGGAACCCGCTCTTACCGATTGGTTCACTATTGAGCCAAAAATTTAAAAAAAACTACGAACGTATGTCTCGGAGCCGGAGGGTATTTATATTCATGCATATCATGTCATTGTGCGAGTGAACATGCACACGCGTAGATACAAGGAAAACGAAACCAGAAATGACTAGCAATCCCCCGCAGCTGCAAGCCTTATCTGAATATAAGCATTAAATATTTTACGATAAAAGTGCATCCATCAACATAAAAAGTTATGGGTGGATCCCATTTAACATACATCCCATATCACAGTATGTCTCATTACACATGCCGCAGTGCCCATTTCACAGTTTGTCTCTTTACACATGCCCGCGAGGGCAGATCACATGTCGCATGTGCAATACACATACACCGCGCGGTGTTGTGGAAATGCATGCGCTGTTACGCAACACATGAGCGCTGTAACATGCATACAGGTTATTAGAATTGCCAAATACCCTGATTAACAAGGATTATAATTTTTTTTACTGAAACTAATCAATTTAACATTTCTATACAATTTTTTTTAGAGATTGTCTATCCATAACTTATATTTGTTAATTTGTCACATACTATTTAATCTCTACAATAAAATTTTTTTGTTGTCAATATGGATATTTTTATCCACTTATTAACACATCTAACGCAACCAACAATTTGAATGATTTCATAATAAACAACTTAACACACTATTTGTGTAGTGTACTCACCATGCATGCACACTTACCATGAATGTTGATCATGCGGACTAGGGTTGGAAAAAAAACGTGTTTTTTTTAACTCGATGTTTTTTTAAAAAAAAACGTTTTTTTTTAAAAGCTCCCAGATATGACCTAGTGTCAACATATATAGGTATATCAGACAGTGGCAATACTCTGTGATGTTAAATATGACCATATAATGGCTGTGGAGCCATGGGATAGCATTATAAGCGGTGATTTGTGTCAAAAATATCCATTTTTCGTCGACATATCGTTCGTATATCGCCTTATAGTCGAATGTTTGTGACTTCAGGTAAAGTTTGGCACAAATAGTGATCAAACAAGGTTATAAAAGGAGGTTGTGACTTTGGGAGTGAAGTTACACACTGTGGAGGTACATGGAAGCACATTACCTCCATATTATATATTACAGCAACATATGTCGGCTTATTCACCCATGGTAGCACATAGAAATGGATGTTTTGATACTAAAAATGCAACAAAACCAATGAAAACAACCACCAATGTCAATTTGTGTGTGAAATTGCGCGCTTGCACGCAAAAATTTTGCAAAATACCTAGTGCTTAGTACTAAAAAATTTGGCCGAAACATTTCGGATGTCATGTTTTTTTTTTTAAAACGTTGTTTTTTTAAAACGTTTAAAAAAAACATCGGCCAACCCTAATGCGGACGCAGAAAATATACAATCACGTATTGATCAATACATGCAATTACGCGCGCGCACGCATTTCCACAACACCGTGCGCGTGTATGTGTATTGCACACGCGACATGTGATCTGCACTCGCGGGCATGTGTAAAGAGACAAACTGTGAAATGGGCACTGCGGCATGTGTAATGAGACATACTGTGATATGGGCTTGTATGTGTAATGCAGCACACTCAAAGTTATCTATCACTCCCTGACAGGACGTCTTTACATAAATAACGCTCGAATTTTCCCACCGCGCTTGAATATCGTTCGGTTTCCCTTTAAAAAAAAACGAAACTAAATTACCGCGGTGCACGTGAATGGACATAAATAAAGTGAATCAAAGCCTGTACAGAGATCGAGCGACGTTCTTTCGAATTAGACAAATGTCTAGATGTAACGGCGTCAATGTGGCGTAGAATGAGCCGTGAACGATGCAGAGTTGTTAAAAGTACCAAACTGTTAAAAGTACCATATTTCCTAGAGGGGGTTTATTTTTTCAGAGTGAGAATTTTGAGGGGGGGGTAAACAAGGGGAGTGGGTTAAACGATGGGCGTTATCATTTTTCAAACTTCCAGTACTAATTTGTAACTAACTAGTATGCGTACTTTTCGAGTAAAAGTAAATACGCATTAACAACTGTGGGTGCGAAGGCAATGCGAAATGCGAAATGGAAATACGAAGGCAATTTATTCGAACGGGATCGACTTGAAGCGATCGGGCGGGATTTGTTTTTATTGTATTTTTGAGATCGGGATCATGATCGCAATCGGCGTCGCTGAATGAATTCGAAAAATTGACGGGATCCGGGTTACCCCGTTTTAACGTAATGGCAAGACAGGGTTTTTCCTGCTTGGCATAAAAGTTATCAGTCAATTATTACTCTTCCACTATCTGTACCAGAAAATTTCCTACTCCACAACACACTTACTTCTCATACACCCGCAGCCTCTACAAATCCGACAAAAGCGGGTTACATAAATACGATTTACATGCATAATCTTTTGCTTTGGCTCGCCCCGAAATGTGCTTTTTAGAAATCTCACAAAGAAATGTCGTGCCAGTTTTCCAACGCTAACACTAAGTTAGACTTTTCAATCCATGGAAAGCACGTAATCTGTAGAGAGACGCGAATGGAAGAACTCAATTCGTATAATGCGAAACTGGCGGCGCCATAGCATTTGAAAAAATCACCGATTTTTTGGAAAATATCTATAAATATATCACTCCAACATTGGAAAAAATATAAATATATATAAATCACTCTAGGTCTCCAGAAAATATAATTAAATTACTGAAAAAATAACTCTAAGCTTGAAAAAAATCTCAAAAAATCACTTGCGCTTTATTTCAATTTCAAGCAATATTCTGGGCTTTATTTACTATTTGCAAGCACAAAAAATGTACTCTAATATACCGCAGTCCATTTATTATTATTCTACAAGCAGTATTCATTTATACAATATTTTACAAGTGAAAGCATCAAGCAAATATCACAGAAAAATTTACCTACAGTTCAACCTCAATGACAAATTCAAAAATATTTTGCACTGCAAACATTTAGCACTCAACCTATAGCTCCTGGTTGTGGCAATGGATGTTTGACTATTTAGGTGATCATGCTTAGCACTTTTTCTATGGTGGTGTGCTGCGAAAACTCATTTTTGAGCACATGCATACATTTTGACAACATTATGATGACACTGATTCAAAGTCATGTTTTATTTCAGAAAAGTAAGTTATAAGATAGAGAGATTTTTTATACCTAAACATAACCATAGAAATCATAGCAGGATGACATAAATACAGAGTTACTAAAACAGATTACATCTTTGTCACATACAAAGTGAAAACTAATTGATGGTGATAACGCCATTTGTCATCATTTGAGTTTAAGTTGTGATCAAACTAGTGATTTGCCAACACCATCCCACCAAAATTCATGTTATTTGTTAAAACTGAACATATATAGCATTCAGTAGTGGAAAACTTGATGGAAACTTGTCACCATTTCTGACCATTTCAGTTTTCAAAAAAGTCAGGTTGAAAACTAGTGTGTGTAGGCACAATATTTACCTGCTTCAAATACTATTTTAACTCAACAATGCTCTTCATATGAAGGGTGTGCTTCTAAAAGTATCAATCTACAAAAAAATAGATTTTGAGATAATCGCAATTTAAAGTTTGGAGTATGCTATAGCCATATGTGGGTATTGGGTATGGGTATTTTGGGCATATTGTTGGGTATCCACATGCATGGGTATAATCGTTGATTATACACATAACACTAGCTAGGTATTTCAAATTTAGTGAATGGTATTTTTTGTAGTTCAGTATATTTTAAAGGAACAAATTGGTAATATTTAGCATGTAGATCAGTACATTTAAAAGCACAAAATCAGATAGGTGTAGATTGGTACTTTTACCAATAATAAAAAAGCACAATATTAGTTTTTGTGCTGAAAACATTGGCTGTGCTTTTTGTGCTAACTATCTGACGTTGGTACTGACATTGGAAGCACAATAAATAATGTGCAGATCAGTACCTTTAAAAGCACAATTTTGGAAAAACTGTGTAGATTGGAAGCTGAAAAAGCATGTAGATCGGTACTTTTTTAATTACAGGATCTGTATTTTGCCATTTTTCTTCATTTTTTAACCCCCCAATATCTCAAAATTGAATTTTGCACCCCCCACATATTATATATTTTTTTGAAGCGCGTTTTTATGGGGATGCCAAAAATGGTCCTAACTCAAATTTGAAAAAAAAATTGTAGATCGGTACTTTTAGAAGCACACCCTTCATATGCAGAGATTTTCTGGAGAAAATTTCTCAAGAATTTCAAATTTCTCTTGCACAGATTACATGTTTTAGTCATAAAGTGCAATCATTGCACCACAATGTATCAAGTATGAGTGATTTTCTCAGTGATTTTTTTTCAAATTTAAAAAATATATATAAATATATCACTCATTATTTGGAAAAAATATAAATATATATAAATCACGGGTTATTTATATTTATTGTGATTTTCGAAAATATAAATCACGGGTTATTTTTCGTATGCTAGCGCCAGTGCTGCTGACAGTACGGCCAGTAGAGACATATGGTTGAGGCATGTAAATAAATGAACAGCGCATGGCATGATGTGATGGTAGTGAAATGAAAAATGAAGAAAAAAAACACATGAAAAATGAATGTTTTAAAAGGAATTTTTTTAATGAATGAGAGTATGAATATACTTTTTCTATTTCTAAACATGTAGGCACAGTTCTTAAAAATATCAAACTTTTAAAAGTAAATGTAAACAATGTAGGTATTTTTCATTGCTCTCTTCTGAAAAGGAAAAAACATAAAATATTTTTTTACTTTTACACTTCAAACAAGGTGAGTAAAATACGTTTTGGTCTGGGCAAACGGAACAGCGAGTATTTTTCTATTTTTTTCACCCAGAAATGAATATGTGAAAGTGAGTAAGATCAATTTTTTGTTCTGGAAAACATAACAGTGAGTATTCTTATGAGGACAAAAGGGTCATCAATTAGGTTCAATTTAATCGTTGCTCCCGCTACTCGTCTCTGCTCATCTCCACGTATTTCCCAGCCATTTCAATGCTGTATTGGAGTTTTTATTCTGGCTTGTGTTGGCTTTTTAGGGGGTTGACTACTGCATTGACTACTATACTGCCTATAGCATTCATTCTGTATGTTTTACATTTGCACATGTCAGGGGTAGTGATGGAAAGGCACTGGTGAATCGATGCCCCGGTGCTGGGCACCGAATGGCACCGACCTCGGTGCTGGTGCGGTGCAGTGCTGTTTTCGAGGGTGCCCTGCCGGTGCCGATGCCATTTTTTATAAAAGCCTTTTTTGCCGGTGCCAAAGATGCTAGCAACAGGACCTGCTGAAACAGCTGTGAAATTGATAATGCTGTATCTGTTGCTGTCCCAAATCTTTTCTTTATTTGAATGGTTTTTATTACTTTGCTAAATTGTCGATATCATTACTGTTTTTATTTTTTGTCATTGGAGTGTCTGGTTGGATTGGATACATAAACAAAAACTTACAAAATTACTAATTAGTTGAAAATCAATTGAAGGCTAATTGATTTTGCTACACAATTGTCTAGCCACTCAATCAGAAGGTCTAGACAACTTTGCAATAAGATAATTATGAGATAATCCGTTTGCATTGCAATGCAAATTAACAAAAAGGGGGCTGTAGGCTGCGCACAGATCATTAAGCTTGTTTTGTATTTACTTTGAGTACGTAAATGTCAAATGATCATCAATAGCTATTTTCACCTTTAATTTTCAACAAAATTCAATGAATTGTTTTGGTTAAATAATGGTGAACAATATTTATGTCAAAACTTCATTTGATTCAAATTTGACATAAAAATACCCCAAAACAATGCACAATTACAGTGCTGAAAATTGAATTTCATGAAATTTTCCAATTTCAAAATCAAACCAAATTGATCAAAAGTTAATCAAAAAAATCGACAATTTAGTGCACAAGCGGGAATTAGAGCTCAGCGTCGATTCGACGTGAAATGATGACGTGAAATGATAAAAATTGAATTTTTCAATTCGCTCTAGTTGTGGCTGATAACACTCAGTATTGGACACGATTAAGGTATTGATTCATATATTATCCTTAGAAAATTGTAGACCCGTAGCATGATCCACACTTGTGTAATTAATTTCACGACATCATTTCACGTCGTCATTTCAGGTCGAATCGACGCTGAGCTCTAATTCCGGTCTAAAGCGGGAATTAGAGCTCAGCGTCGATTCGACGTGAAATGACGACGTGAAATGATGTCGTGAAATTAATTACACGAGTGTGGATCATGCTACGGGTCTACAATTTTTCAAGGATAATATATGAATCAATACCTTAATCGTGTCCAATACTGAGTGTTATCAGCCACAACTAGAGCGAATTGAAAAATTCAATGTTTATCATTCCACGTCATCATTTTACGTCAGGGAACAACTTGACATTTCACGTCAGACTATTGCAAGCAATAGTCTGACGTGAAATGTCAAGTTGTTCCCTGACACTGTGACGTGAAATGATGATGACGTGAAATGATAAAAATTGAATTTTTCAATTCGCTCTAGTTGTGGCTGATAACACTCAGTATTGGACACGATTAAGGTATTGATTCATATATTATCCTTAGAAAATTGTAGACCCGTAGCATGATCCACACTCGTGTAATTAATTTCACGACATCATTTCACGTCGTCATTTCACGTCGAATCGACGCTGAGCTCTAATTCCCGCTTAATGATCATTGTGATTCTGATTTCTGAGTAGTGCTGTTAAAAGTGCCATGGCGCTTTTCCAAACCTCCGCGCCAAGTGTCAATGGCGCCAAGCGCCAAACAAAAGTGTCATGGCGCTTTTACATCACTTATTCTGAGCATGTCTGACACGAACTCTGGAACTAATAAACCAACACCAGAACTACAAAAGCATGAGAATTATGTCTCTGTCTTGCCAAATTTGAATAAGATAGCTTTTCCACCACGATGGTAAGCGTAGAGTTGGGGGGTGGGAAAGTTTGGAGTGGCTAGATCTATCAATAAAAATCAATTGTGGCCACACGAGCTAGTTTCCCATTTGAAAACGCATTGAGAAACTGAATGGCGACGCGAACGCTTAGTAACGCTTCCACCATCACGTAACTGACCACTTAGACTCAGCGCACTAGTGTTGGGATCCGATTACTGTATTTCTTCTAATAGAATGGCATACTCAAATAAAACGCCACATCATATAGAACGGAAGGTTTTGGCACTTTTTTCCACCGATGAAATAAATAGGATTGCAGCCTCCAGTAGAACGGCAGGAAGAAATTACGTTGGTAGAGTGCCAAAACACCACAAAAATATCAAATGTGTGGTGAGAACGTCCAACGTGTTCAGAGCTATGATTGAAGGGTTGTTATCACATTTGGTTTTGTTTGAATGTTGCTCTGATATCAAAATGTTGCTCATTTCATTAAAATTACTATGTTCAATTGAAAAATGTGTAAAAAAATAGGCGAAGAAATAGAATGGCAGCCTCCAATAGAATGGCAGGTAAGAAGGTTGATGAAAAAAGAGAACGGTGCTCTTCTGTTAGAATAAATACGGTATGAGTTTACAGAAATAATCAGTCCATGAACTACTGTTTAGGGACATTGACAACATTTCAGTCGAGTTTTCAAATTAGAATTATGGGAACTAGCTTGTGTGGCGCCATTAGTCTTCAATTGATTTCTCATTTACCGTATTTCCTCGAAATACCCCCCGGGGGTGATTGTTTCATAGTGGTCCCGAGGGGGGGGGGTCAAACGAGGGGGGGTATTTCGAGGGGGGGGGGTTATTATTTCACATGAAATTTTTAGAAAACCAAGTACGAAATTGTCGTCTGAAACGTACGCAGATGTCGAAAAATGCAACAAAAACCGCCATTTATAAGGTTCTGTAGACTAATATTAGTATGTAGTAGTGTACGTAGTAGTATGTGTAGGTGTGTACACTGTTCTAACGTGACACCGACATTGTTTTAACGTGTGTTCTGCAGTTAGCATTGAAAAAAATGGCCAATTTTGAAAAAATATAATTAAATATTATCTCAGAAAATCTCTCAAGGAAAAAATAGAATTAAATCTCTTGGGTC
>OZ038455.1:8960859-9179889 GCA_964036195.1 Sphaerolaimus hirsutus | reverse complement strand
TGATAACACTCAGTATTGGACACGATTAAGGTATTGATTCATATATTATCCTTAGAAAATTGTAGACCCGTAGCATGATCCACACTCGTGTAATTAAGTTCACGACGACATTTCACGTCATCATTTCACGTCGAATCGACGCTGAGCTCTAATTCCGGCCTATAAGTCTGTAAAAACTTATAAATGGTGGTTATTGTAGCATTTTTCACGTTTTTCTCTCAAAATTTCCACTCTGAAAAAATAAACCCCCTGGGGGTATTTCGAGAAAATACGGTAGTTTCTTTATTTTCGAGTTAAGTACAATGCCTGTAAGTGTCCTTTAAAATATGTCTTTGTAAATATTTAGTATTTTCTAAAAGTACAATAAAGATGAGTGCTGGTATTTTCTCAGAGGAAATGTAAACACATTTACTTAGTACTCGACTCGAGTATTTTTTCGAGTAAAGATAAATATGTTTAACAACTACGAGCTTCAACTGTATTTACAAATGTAAATTACAATGATTTCTTGTACTTACTAATAAGCACTTTCAGCTTAGTTAATTACAGATAAATACCGATTACATTCCTCCACATTTATTTGTTTTAATTGTGCACACTACCATATGTTCTCAAAAAATCATACCTCGTGCTGCCAAATGCCTAAATGTAAAATTAAACATAAAGTCATATTCATTTATTGAATTTATTGAAAGTGTATTCAGCTGCACTGGTTCAGTGAGGTAGACAGTCTCAAAGAGTGCACTGTGAGTAGTGATGCGAAAAGCGACAGAACTTTGGCGCCAAGCGCTAAAAGCGCCATGGCGCTTTTCCGACCCTTAGCGCCAAGCGCCAGAAGCGCCATGGCGCTTTTTGCTTTGGCGCTAGCGCCAAGCGCCAGCGCCAGGCATTTTGTTCCTGGCGCCAGCCAAAAATAGCGCCAAGCGCCAAAAGCGCCATGGCGCTTTTCTTAGGCATGGCGCCAAGCGCCAATGGCGCCACAGGAAAATAGCGCCAAGCGCCAAAAGCGCCATGGCGCTTTTTTCTTTGGCGCTAGCGCCAGGCGCCAGCGCCATGGCGCTTTTACATCACTAACTGTGAGACACAGTGATAGAGCAAGTTAGAAAAAGTTGCTTGCTCAACTGCAGAATGTTCACACAGTTGAGCTTACAACCCGAAAAGACCCAAACTGCAGCTTTTCCAGCAGCAGAATACAGGAGCATTTGAACCTACTAAAATAAGGTATATGTCCAACTCATTACGTATATGTCCAAATCTAGCATAGTAGCGGGAAAAAATGACGGGTTACGGTAGATGCAAGAATGACGTCAGTGAGACATAGGTCTCCACTTTTACCATAACCGGACATTTTCCGGAAAATAAGTGACGTCATTACCATAATCTGTTTACTGGGAACGAGTTGGACATATACTTAATTTCAGTATGTTCAAAGGCTACTGTATTCTGCTTGCAGCGATTCATTCTAAGATTGAGTGATTTTGCAAGCCATCCTTCCAAGCACTGCATATTTTTAGAAATTGAGATCAAATCAACCAAACCTAAAATGATAGATAGTACAAATGGATGCTAAATAGACTGTTCATAAATCTCACTCACATCTTGAATCTTGATGTATACTCCACAATTCACACAGAGGTTACAAGTTACAAACGTCTTTGACAAGATAGCTATATCAGCATCTGGTGCATGGCAAATTTTTAAATGATGATATGGGCATGGCGCCATTATTTTCTGCTCCCTTTCCATCATCGCAAGTTATCTAAGCATTGTCTGCCATTTCTGAGAGAAATTGCCAGGCTGCAGAATTGGCCCTAATGGCCCTTTTTAAATACTTACAAGTTACTGCCAGGGAAATAATGTAAAAGTTTGCATAAGAATAAGAAGTTCCATGCAAAGCCCATAGTGTCCGTTGTTCAGTTGTTTATGTATACTGCAGTGACATTACACCTTACAAAGATATCTACCATATCCCATCTGAATAAAAGAACAAACATAAAAGTTTTTCTCATCATATTCATCACATTGCTTCTATTTTGGGTGAATTTGCTGCAGTTATTACGTGGCCTAATTCATCAAACTATGATATCATCCATTGTAAATACAGCGATTTGACAGCCCAGTTTACGCAGTCTGTCTTGCGAGTGATATCACATGTGTCCGAAGCAGTGATGTAGGACCCATGTGAGATGCAAACGCTCGAGTTGATGGCGTATGAGCACTTCTTTTCAATTCAATTCTATGCTGCATTTTATTATCTAACAGACACTTCTTGCGATTACACCAATCGTAGAGTGCTGTGTGTTTTGGTTGTATTTAGTGATAAGCCATATGACACTCAGAAGCATAAGCTCCACAATGCCACACGAAATGGGCGCATCATGAAAGCACAATATTTGTTGCTTTGTGTACATCAGTACATTTAAAAGCACATTCTAAATTCACCTGAACATACATTAGATGCATTCAGTATTACCAATTTTGTCAATTTTCAGGATTTAAGCACTTTTCTCTAAGGCATACTTTTCATCACTGGCAGGGTTGGCAAAATCTCAGAAAAAAATAAAAATAAAATAAAAATAAAATGGAAAATTAGAGAATAAAATAATATAAAATAAAATAAAATGGAAAATTAATAAAATAAAAATACAATTTTACTAAAATTCGAATTTTTGTAAAATTTTAGTAAAATTGTACAATAATTAGAATTTTTGTACAATTTTAGTAAAATTTTACAAAAACTCGAGTGTCTGTTGAATTCTATAGAAAGTTTTCTATCATGTTGCTTAAGTTCCGAGCTGCCAATTTGCATAACTAGTGCCTTGTTGTATCTTTATTGTTGTGATTGAAACATATCGTTGCTCAAAATTGCAAATTTTCACATTTTTAATAATATTTTCACCTTAAAAATCACTAACTTATATGATTTGTTTCCCATTTTCTTTGTTCCATACCTTGAAAAGCCTATATATTGAACCACGCAAGCCCTCCCCCCACCCAAAAAACAACAACCAAATTTTAGGTATCTTCCCTTGGGAGGAGCAATTAGATGCATATATCCAGGACCTCCAGAGGGTCAAAATACAAAATGCCTACCTCACAACTCCTGTCAGAAGTTTACATAAATTTTTTTTTGTATTCATCTGCATGCTTACAGCATGCACATTGTTTTATGTCCTTGCATCCAAGATTTCCGATTTTTTGTAAAATTTTTGTAAAATATTTGTAAAATTTTTGTAAAATGGTTTCATTTTATTTTATTAATGACATTTCAGAATAAAATAAAATAAAATAAACTGAAACATGAATAAAATTACAATAAAATACAATTTTAATAAAAATAAAATACAATTTTAGTAAAAAGAATTTTACTAAAACCAACCATTGAATGATACATTCCTCAAACGACAATTGGTAGTTAAAACTTACATATTCCCAAGAGTCACATACAAAGCAATTTTTCGATGAACAGCATGCATTCTACAGTATAGTTGAATCCGACTGTCAGTTTTTCATTATAGTTTTGCATTGCTAATGCTCATGATTCTTCAATATTTAGTCTGGCCAGTGCTCGTTTCCAACTGATGTATGCTTTGCGGACAGCAGAGTTTTTTTTATACAATTTTGATTTTATTCACAATGACTTCATGGTGGAGTAATTGGTTCAGAGAAATGTATAGCGTGTCATCCGAGGAGTAAAGATAGTAAGCTTTTAGTCTCTAGTATGGTTGGGAATCCGAACCGACTCGAACCGCGGTTCTAGCATATTTTGTAAATGAGAAAGTAGGGAAATGAGAACCCGGAACTGAACAAAATACCTGAAATAGGTAACCTCAAATACCTACCAGTAGGTATTTACCTGAAAATTTTGAAATTTCAAACCACAGTCTCTCTCTACTAGTGATGTGTAAAACGCCCATAGCGTTAGCGAAAACAAAAACGTCATTTTGCTGTGGCAATTGATGCGTGGCACTGATGCGTGGCAGTGATGTCAACGATAGCGCTATGGCGCTCTTCATGGCGCTTGGCCTGGCGCTATTTTGCTCTCGCGCCATTTGCGATTGGCGCTGCGGGTCGAAAAACGCCATAGCGCTGGCGCTTTTCACATTACTTTTCTGTAGTCTCTTTGTATCTGCAATCTAATTATTTCCATTTTTATTCTTTCCAAAGTAGTACTACCATTTATTGTGCGGTTTTTATGACGTTAGAATAACGTGTATACCGAGTCAAGATAGGTACCGTATATCCTTGAATAAGACCCCCCCCTTGAATAATACCCCCCCTTGAATAACACCCCCCTGTTGGCCAGGTGAGGAAAAAATAACGCCCCCCCTTGAATAACTCCCCCCTCTTGAATAAGTCCCCCCTCTGGGTAAAACGACAATGTGTATTTGAATGATTCAGACGCCGATGAACACGAATTTTAGGATGGATACGTTGTTTTTGTTCTTGTTGAACTGGTCATTCTCTGCATTAGATGTGTTGACGGAATGCATACAAACAATGAATAAAGTGAAAGTTTTCCTGGAAGTTCTGAGGAAAAAATAACTCCCCCCCTTGAATAGTACCCCCCCTTGAATAACTCCCCCCTCCAAAACCTCTGACGAAATAATAACGCCCCTGGGGTCTTATTCAAGGATATACGGTATAAGCAATATATACCAGAGTTGCGAAAGTGTATTTACACTTACCCGAAATACCCGGGTAAATGGGTATTTATATTTACACTTACACTTACACTTTCATAAAATACCCATACACTTTTTTTACACTTTCCTGGGCAAAATACCCAGGTACAGAAAGTGTATTTTTTTCTTTCAGATGGCCCTGTTTTATGCTTTTGAGAAAGCATAAAATAGTGTCATGTACAAAAATGCTTTGAATGTAGAAAATATGGCAAATGTACAAACTAGCAGCCTATGATCTACAACCTTTGATCAGTACTCATGGTATTCTACAGTTTCATCATACTTTTATAGAAAGGACAAGATCAATGGGAGTTCACCAACTGGACACAAAGTCAACTTTTGCATCGACATTTGCTGCATGTCCATTCTTGCATTTAAACAGTGTGTATCGCATTGCTTAATCAGTAAAATATCAACACGGAAAAACTGCCATTATTAGGAAACTTCATACCACTACAGTATTTGTTACAGTCTGAAATGTTTCATAAAAGGCTGTAAAATGTGAAATAATGATGAAAATTATAAATAAATTGATCTAAATGTGAGAACAGCGGTGTTTTCTAATGCTCAACGGTGAGAGCTCTTTCTAAAAAATTTTTTACACTTACACTTTTTTTACACTTTCCTAGGTATTTTTAAAATACCTTACACTTTTGGTATCCATACACAAAATTTGGAAAGTGTATTTACACTTACACTTACACTTTCCAAAAATACCGGTATTTTCACAACTCTGATATATACTTTACATATCTACACACGCACAGTCCAGATTATTTTATAGTTGAGTAGTAGGGGGTGGGGGGGGGGGGGTCTTTCATGAGCTTTCTTTTGAAAGGTATCTTTATGAGACATACCAATTACCAAGTAACGTGCGCAGACTCTCTGGGAAAATGTGTTTGAAATTTTTTAGCGTTTTTATCGAAAATTACATAAGTTTCCGAATTTTTGTACCACTTTTTGAATCTTGTAATTTTTCCCACAATCACTGCATCTGCAAATACAGTAAAAATATTTGAGAAACTTCGAATTTCCGAATTTTCGATTGATAAATACATTCAATTTTAAGTGTTTTTTACTGATGCAACTAACATTCACGAAATCACAACAATATAAAAAATTCGAAACCTTTTCAAATTTTCGAATTTCTGTTTGCTATATCATAAATACAATCAAATACTAGGTATAAAAATTGTAATTATAACCCACAGTGTCCAGAACTCTTATTTATCTACCAATGCTCTATACAAGTGTACATATATTTAGGTATTTATAATCTGGTCAGTGATGTAAACTGGTGGCAAATATAAATGGGAAATCAGATACCTCATTTTTCATAACTATCTCACAGGGAAATGTACAGCCCAATATGGCTGCCATTTGATGTGGGGCTGCCCACAACATTTGCCTACATAGATGCCAAGTGGCACCCTCTGGCACCCCCCTGTTCTGCTACTACAGATTGATGAATGTTTTTTCCAATTTTTTTCCCGGCAAATATAAATGGGAATTTTCAAAAAACACACAAAATACAGCCGATTTTTTGCCGATAAAGTGCACAGCCGATTTTTTTGTGTGCTGCCAACACAAGCAATGAATGCACTTGTGTTGGGTATTTTTCAAATAAAATAAAAATTACTTATAGCTTTCCCACAGCCATATTTTGACTGCTGGTAAGTTGGGAGTATAATTTGGCCCCTGGTCCACTCACACCCACAAAACTTGCCCCCAGCAAGCAGGCATGGACCACAAAAAGATGACAACAATGATTTTAAACTTTGTGATAATCAAAATTGTAGTTGTGATTGAAAAACTGTGATTTTCAATTTTCTGGGCATGACCGCTTCATTTGTTTATCCCAGTCACACTAGATACAGGGCACATTGCCCATTGGCCCCGATAGGTTTTTATCAAATAATTAGTGTCCACATTGGATGGGCACAAGTATTTTGTCATTTGCGTCAAGACACTGCAGGCGCCAGACACGCTGTCAGGCGAGTGCCCCCTCTATGCAGGGCCATTTTTATCATTGGCTATAAAAATACTTGAATGCAAAAATGGAGCCCAGGAGCAGCCATATGTTGCCCCTGACACCAAACAAGCAAATTCTGGCCCCCATGTGCTCCATGAATAGCTTGGGATAGTGGATTGTTCACTTTTTCAAACCTGTTTTTCTCCAAAAAAAATTTCATGTTTGATCAACAACGCCACCATTGTGTGGGGCTTCCGGGGGTTCTGACTGGGTAGAAAAGCTGCACATGATTACAATCTACCAATGTCAAAAAACTTTTTGGTTTCAAATGTCCAGAAAAAAATTTATCAATAATTTTTGTTTAATCAGGAACAAAAATCTGTATGGAAGTTCCATTTATATTTGCCAGAAAAAAACATGAAAAAATTTTTTCTGCATCAAGGGTGGCCTGAGGGGGGTGTCCCCTAGGGTATATATAGTAAATACTTGGGGGCACCCTCACACAAGATGAAAGCCTAACAGCTTGCATGTGGGATTTGTAAAATACAATTAAGTGATTTTCCCATTTATATTTTCCACCAGTTTAGTTATTTACCACATATGACTACTATAACTATATAACTATAAATACAGCATTTGTAGAGCAGTATCATAAATAATCAAAATTCAGCACTGAAATAAAAAAATGAACTGTTCTGGGCCTGCACTTGACTTGGACAACCCATTCTTCAAACTGCTGGAAATTATTGGAAGGTGAGTTCATTTCACGCGTGCAGTAAAACTCGGACAGTTACTTAAAAGTACACGGACCCCATCACTAGGGTGTCAACTTTCCATTTTCCGGAGGCAACTTTTTCTGGTTCCGTTTTCTGGCTGCAATTTTTTTTCTGTTTGCTATTTTTCACTTAGACACTTAGGCATCGTTAATAAATAAACATAACGAAGCAAACAGAACAAAAACTTGAACAAGTGCTTCTTGTGATATTTATGTTCAACAAATTCAGGTTATACAATTGGCATACTGTATTTCCTCGAAATACCCCCCCCCCTCGAAATACCCCCTCAAAATGGGCACTATGAATTTGTGGTCTGGGAATAGCATTGAAAAAACGACTGATTTTGAGAAAATATAATTAAATATTATCTCAGAAAATCTCTCAAGAAAAAAATATAATTAAATCTCTTGGGTCATTTTCGAAAATATAATTAAATCTCTGAGAAAATCTCTTGCAGTTCAAAAAAATCTCATAAAATCTCTCAACTTAAAGTATGATTTAATCGATATTTCAAGGTGTTTGAACCATTGAGAGTAGATATTAAGCACATTATGGGTTGTAAAACCTTTTCATTCACAATGACATATGATAACAGCATATTGTCTACGACAGCACACTCTGTACTACCATGTAGTATCTGAATAATGAACAAAAATATGATTTATGTACATTTCTCCTTGTAGGAGAATACATTGCTTTCACATGTGATGATCCCCACAGAATTTATCAGATGACCTTTTCACCAAAGTTTGGTCACTATATTTCCAAAGCATGCTGTCAACTCTTTAGTTGTTAAAAAAGCTAGAACCCAGTGCACAAATTTACCCGGTGCACAAGTAAACAGCAACCTCCAGTGCCAATGTAGATCTCCGGTACAGCCTTGTACTTTTGAGAACTGGGTCGTCATGGGACTATGGGGTTCAGTATGGTGAAGGACACGTTAAACATATTTACGTTTACACAAAAATACATGTACTTGAGTACTGAGTAAATACATCTAAATTTCCTCTGAAAAAGTACCAGTACTCTCTTTTGTGTATAATAGTTGTGTCTTTTGTTTGAAAGTACTTTAGTACAGAAATTGTATTTTTTATTGGCTCTTTCATGCCATAGAACAGAAAAAGGGGAGGAAAAACTACAAATAAGGGGGAAAATAGCCAAAAATGGGTATATAAGCAAATATATACCGTAGTATGTTGAGTTAACCCCCCTCAAATTTTGCTGGTGAAATCATATACCCCCATGGGGGTATTTCGCGATAATATGGCAGTTAAAAATAGATAAAAGTGGCAAAAAAGCACATGAACTAGTGAATTTGAAGGTGAAAATGAGCAAATATAGAGAGATTTTCTTGAGAGATTTTCTCTATCAGAAGAAAATATAATTAAATCTCTCTGGAAAATCATGGAAAAAATATAAATCTCAGAAAAGCTTATATTTTCTGAGATTTTCTGAGATTTTTTAAATATAAATCTCCCAGAGATTTTTTCAATGCTATCCGGGAAATGCATAACAGACGTTCAAAACACTTAAATACTGTTTTATGTTAGAACATCGTTTATACCATCTACATCCTTATATAAGGCTGTAAAAACTTATAAATGGTGGTTATTGTTGCATTTTTCACGTTTTTCTCTCAAAATTGTCACTCTAAAAAAATAAACCCCCTGGGGGGTAATTCGAGGAAATACGGTAATCTTGAGTTGCATACACATTTTGTGTGATAACCACAGTGTTTGCAACTGACGCAACTACGAGTAGCCGACGGATGTTTCGTGTTATTACCGTATTACCTCGAAATACCCCCATGGGGGTTTATTATTTCGCCAGCAAAATTTGAGGGGGGGTTAATTCGAGGGGGGGGGGGGTTTATTCGAGGGGGGGTTTTATTATTTCGTCAGAAATTTTCATGAAATTCGTAGTAAAGAATACACTTTTTCATACACAAAAACGGTAATAAACGTGAGAAAGTAGGTCATATTTGGGCTATATGTGTACATCTGTACACAAATGAGCGTATAAGTGTACCTAACTGCAATGTAAATCGGTAGTAATAATACATCATGTACATTGCATACATGATGTCCATCATTCAGGAGGGGGGGTATTTCGAGGGGGGGGGGGGGTTATTATTTCCCCAGCCCATTTTGAGGGGGGGTTAATTCGAGGGGGGGGGGGGTTAATTCAAGGGGGGGGGGATAATTCGAGGTAATACGGTATTTACTTGCATTTGACTTATATAGTCCGCGACAAGTAAACGCAAATTGAGTTGAACTGGACTACACCCAACGATGGATAAATTATCAAAATAAAAACACTTTCTGTATTTTGAGTTTTAAAATGAATACTGTTTTTCTTCTAATAAACAGCGTTCGGATCAGGTCCGGCAGTCAGTTTCTGACCTGACTGCTGTCGCCATAACTCCCGCTGTGGGGGGAATTAAGAGATGAATTTTGGGTGGGACGTAGCCTACATTCCCCCCCTACTATACTCCTACGCAGGGGCGACGGCGACCCCCCTAAGTGTGGGTCGCCATATACGCGCAAAAATTTTTACAGAATTTCGCTGTCCGCGTCAAGTCCGGCACCCAGTGGTTTTTCATCACTTCGGGTGCCATCACTCCAGAAACGCGGACACCAAATAGCTGAAGTTTTGGGGGGTTATCGTCAACATCCTGTGGCACCATCAACTCACCAAAAGTGCCGCTCACTGCGTATACCGCACTGTTTTTTACAGATACAGTGTACGCATCAGGTCCAGGACCAACTTGCATTTCACCGAGCCAAATTCACTTTAAATATATTTTTTATTAGACACTTGAAAAGTTGGTTTAGGATGCCCTCTAGGGAAGGGTTTAAGGTATAAAATTGCATAAAAAACCTTACCCCAAAAATGCCCCACTAAGGAATTTTAATGGGGGTGAATGTGATGAAGTCACTTATGACATCATCACCATACAAATTTGTATTGTGATGATGTCATAGGTGATGTCAGAACAGTCACCCCCATTAAAATCCGTTAATGGGACATTTTTGGGGTAAAGTTTTTTACGCAATTTTATACCTTAAACCCTTACCTAGAGGGCATCCTAAACCAACTTTTCAAGTGTCTAACAAAAAAATAGATTTTAAGTGAATTTTTAGAATGCAACTGTAGGGGCATTGCTAAAATATCGCGTAACAGGTAACTTCACTGCATTGTACAGTATCGTAGTGGTCTGTAAAATTGTAAAATTGCATTACATGACTGCATTGAGCATTTTTGAAAAAAATTATAGGGTGCCGGACCTGATGCAGACAGCACATTTATTAAAAACGCGTTATACCCGCGAGCGACACCTTTGGTGGGTCGCCGGCGCCCGCCATTTAGTGTACAGTAAGGGGAGGGGTGTCGGCTAGATCCCCCCAGTTTCAGCTTTGTCCTGTCCGCGTTTTTGGAGTGATGGCACCCGAAGTGATGAAAAACCACTGGGTGCCGGACTTGACGCGGACAGCGAGATTCTGTAAAAAATTTTGCGCTATACGGGACCCACAGTTAGGGAGGTCGCCGTCGCCCCTGCGTTTGAGTATAGTAGGGGGGGAATGTCGGCTACGTCCCACCCAAATTTCATCTCTTGATTCACCCCACAGCGGGAGTTATAGCGCCAGCAGTCAGGTCAGAAACTGACTGCCGGACCTGATCCGAACGCTGTTTAGAAGAGCGCTCTCTACTTTTTCGTCAACTTTTTCCCGCCATTCTATTGAAGACACCTTTCTATTGGAGACTGCTCTTCGTTTGTTTTTTTGCCATTTTTTCAGCGAATTTTTTCATGTTTTGCGAGTTAAGGTTTTTCAAAGTGTTTGCCATTATTGCTGTTTGTTTGCCAAGTGTGTACTCGTTTGCCATTATATATTTGTACAACAAAACCATTTGCACATATTTACATCTGCCTCTACAAAAACTTAAACACAACTATTATTCAGATTATTTTCATTCATGTCAAACATTTTCAATGTCTACACGACACCAAATTTGCAGCATGTACTCTCCACACCATGGACCGGTCTGTCTGTGCATCTGCGTCTGGGGTGTTTGCGCAAACACATTGCACCTGATTGTGCTGTACAGTTCAGGTTGGTCCAATCTTCCCTACAAGGTTACAACCACTCTGCCCAACCCTGTAATCACTCTACTCACCTACAACCACTCTACGCAACCATACAGACACCTTATCCAACTCTACAATCGCGGGACCTAACCCTCCAATTAGCCTGCCCACCCTTCAATCACCCATAAAACCCTACAATCACCCTACCCATACTACAATCACCCTACCCAACCCTACAATCACCCTACCCAACCCTAGAATCGCCCTACCCAACCTACAATCACCCTAACAAACCATGCAATCACGCTGTCCACCCTACAATCACCCTACCGATCTTACAATCACCCGACCCACCCTACCACCCTACAATCGTACAAACTCTACAATCACCCTACCCAACCCTACAATCACCCTACCCAACCCTACAATCACCCTACCCAACCCTAGAATCGCCCTACCCAACCCTAAATCACCCTAACAAACCATGCAATCACAATGTCCACCCTACAATCACCCTACCCACCCTACAATCACCCGACCCACCCTAAAACCCTACAATCGTACAAACTCTACAATCACCCTACCCAACCCTACAATCACCCTACCCAACCCTACAATCACCCTACCCAACCCTAGAATCGCCCTCCCCAACCCTACAATCACCCTAACAAACCATGCAATCACGATGTCAACCCTACAATCACCCCACCCACCCTTCCCACCCTACAATCGTACAAACTCTACAATCACCCTACCCAACCCTACAATCACCTACCTCTGTCAGTCTAAATACTCTTCTCACTTGTCTTTGCAGGCATGCGGCACATAGCCGTCAATGCGCTGTTGGCAGCTATTGCACTGTGTGATCTGGGTCTGATGCTCGACTACCTGGTCTATTTGCTGAGGTATCAAATGGGCATACCATTGGGCCAATATTGGAGCTGGCTAGTCAGCATTTTTCACAAGAGTGTAAGTGGCGTTTTATTGTGGTACATTGTGGATTTTGTTTGTTGATGCACATTGATGGCATTAGTTGATAAACAAGGGAAAAATTAGGATCCTTGTATTTTCTAGTGCCTACACACACATCTTCTCTGTCAAAATCTCAAAATATTGGCAAATTGCCATTTGTTCATTTTTTCCTGATCATTTGACATTTTTTGTCACAGTTTATGTGACTTTGGACACTTTGCAATTGCAACAGCAAAAAGAAACAAACTGCACTAAACAAACTTTCAGTGGCGGCAACGGCACTCGTTAATTTATGCAGCCATTTTGATTTGGTTGAAATTTTTTTAAAGCGCAATTCGCCCTTTTACCTTTATCTTAAAACATTTTTTATATTAAATCCAACCACTTATGTAAATACAGTGCACGTAAATAGTCACATTTTGTATTCCATACAAAATTTTTTCTGAGATACATTTTGTGTACTCAGGTACTATTCAAAAGTGGACGTATTGATCAGCACAGGTACTTTTTCACAGGACATGTTAAAGTACCCATTTACCCAGTACTTGAGTATATGCATTTTTTAACTAACGTAAATACACTTTAACAACTCTGGTTGACAGCCTAATTGTAACCAGCACCAAAGTCCCAAATCCCAACCAACCCCCTTGCAGTGCGACGGAACAAAGCGAGAGGACAATCCTACGTCGCACGCGTGGATGTGCTACCTGGTGTTCCACGCGTGCTGGTCCATCGCGCTGCACACCGCGTCGCTGTGGATCTCCGTCGCCATGGCCGCCTTCAGATATATCACTTTGAGGAAGGCGTCCGCTGTTGGTTGTGCTATAAATAAAACCTACCTAAATATGTCTTGTCGGTAACGATGGCAAAAAAAGATTCGAAAATTCGAGAAAATTTTCGAATTTTCGAATTTTTTCATAATTTTCGAATTTTTATTCCACCCCTTGAAAAAACACTTAAAAATCGATTTATTTTTTAAAAAATTCGAAAATTCGAAAATTCAAAAATTTTAAAATAGTTTTCGAATTTTTCAGGGAATTCAAGGTCACAAAAAGCTATCTTAAGTTCAGCGTGATAAATAAAGCGACAATTGATATGCGGTGGGTCTGAAAAAGTGTAATGTAATGAAAAAACAAACATTAAAAACATTGAAATGGCATCCGCGGCGGCAGCGGCGGACTCCATCTATTTATGACATCTATTTAGGAATGCAGGGAGCCGCCCAAACAATTAGAACCACGGCGCTCTACTTCCGCGAAAAAAGACTCCGTCCATCAGGCTGTCCGGGAGGGGCACATACAAACTGGGGTACACTGGGCACATACAAATTTGTATGTGCCCAAACGTGGAAACATACATTTTGTTTACAGTTTGTATGTGCCCAAACGACCAGGCACATACATGTTTGTATGTTCCCGCGGCTGGGCACATGCATGCGCGTGCGCGCGTGTATGTTTCCAAAACGCGGGCACATGCATCTTTTTAGAAGTCTGTATGTTCCCCATCGCGGGCACATACATATTTTGAAAAAAAATTAGATAAAAAATGGGATAACAGCCAGGCACCTAAATTCACTCTGAATCATTCTCTAGGTAAATTAATGTGCATGAATGTGCAACGAGGAGAGTAGAACAAAATGATTGCAATTATTGTGTGATAATTTGTTATAATTTAATTTAATAATTAACACACAAGGCGCCGCACCACACTGTGAACTCATCCCCAGTTGTAAAGTAGGTAGTGTTTATGATTAGTGACAATAATTATTTCAAAGTACCCTAGATTCATCGAACCACATGCCTTTTCAAGTATCTGACTGCACAGATTCACAGAGCAATGCAACAACCTGGCGGCAAACACAAAGGTGCCGCCAAGGTACCGGGCAGCTCTGTGAACGTGCAGCAGCAACTGCAGCCGGCGCAACAGTGCTCAAACTCATACAGACTCATGTTTTCAGCGTCATTGCGCTGGCTGCAGTAGCTGCCGCAGGTTCACCAGAGCCGCGCGGCAACACGGCTGCACTTTGTGTTTGCCGCCACCGCGCCGCACCACTGTTTGAAATTGCCGCCAATGGCTCGCAATTGTATGTACTCCCCGAAAATCTTATGAAACAGTATCATGCCTTTTCGAGCAACTACACAAATGCATAAATGCTTGAAAAATGGTGAAGCGATACTAGGCGGACCGCAAAGTATGTGCAGAATTCTACGATAATTTGATAAATAAAACTTTGTTATAAATTTCAAAATTGATTATTCCATAGTAAAAACGAAATATTATGATGAAAAAAAAAACAGTATAATCTTTGGTTCATTATTCAGATGGGTTATGGTAGGTTTCCAGAATGTCCGAAAATATAAATTTGTTACCAGCCTAAAAGCCTGTATATATTCTGCATTTATCTTCCCCAGATGTGGAAACATGCCATAATTTCACTTCAAAAATATATATGAAATATCAATACACTTGAAAACAATAGCCGTGGTCTGTCACCAATCTCGATCAAGCATAATGGGCGGGCCACATTGTCTTGCTGCAGCGCGCCGTGCAGTTAATAATTATAATAAAATGCAATCAGTAAGCAAATAATTATCCAATTATCCCCATAGCATATTCACTTCAAAGTGGATGTATTTATCCTAATTATTAATTACACCATCTAAGTGTGCAGTTAAAAATTATTTTAGCAATGTGACACAGTTCTGTCCTGATAGCAGTTCTGTCCCGATTTTTCACAGCCGCGGAAAATTCAGAGGGAAATGCGACAGTCTGGCGGCAAACACAGAGGTGTTTCAGAGAGACACGCACATTCACCGCTTAACTCTGTGAACTTGCCGACGCTACTGCAGCCAGCGCGGCAGTGCTAACACACCGGTAAAATGCAACAGTCACAGATCTGCATGTGCTCAGCGCCATTATGCCGGCTGCAGTAGCGTCGGCTAGTTCACAGAGCTGCGCGGCGACTCAGCGGCACCTCTGTGTTCGCCGCCACTGTCACATTGGTGTGATTTTGCTGCGGCCGGATGCTGCCGCAACAGTGAAAATGAAATATTATGATGTAAAAACTGTAATATTTTTGTTTCATTATTCAGATGGGTTATGGTAGGTTTCCATACTTAGGTAGGTTACCATACAAGCCCACATCTATTTTGTAAGTTTCAATTTTCATATTTTTGCTAGCAATTCATGGGCTCGGCCAATTGCACCAATTTCAGTTGAGTCCATTGCAGGTAACAAATGCAGAGTTGTTAAAAGTACTGAACGTTTTTCACAGTAAACGTAAATGTAAAGTCAAAAGTAATGTAAAATGGCAAAACATTATGGAAACATATGCTCAAACAAAGCAGCTAAAAAATGAATTTTGAAGTGAAATAACGCCGCGATCTTTGCTTCACCCGCGCGGAGTAACCCTTATTTTTGGCATGCGATTTTCCCAACCCACCCATTCCATTCTGATAACAAATTTCACACCACTTTTAAGCAGCACAGTCAATTGATCAGATCTACAATTGTCGTGTGGATTGATAAAGGTCGATAAACGCCTGCCAATTGGTTTGTTTTGTGTACAGTGTGGCCATAAATGCATTTTTGAAAATGCTGACACTGGTACTTTCCCAATTAACATTGCAAAATCTCAGAAGATTAATGTTTTTTTAATATCCAGAAATATAATAAAAAATCTTAGTTATGTATTTTTTCACATTTTCCATAGCGATTTCATTATATTTTCTCTGCATTTTTCAGAAAGATTTTATCGAAATAGAGAGATTTCCTGAGATACTATTTGATTATATTTTCTCAATGTCACCCATTTTGTCAAATGCTATTCCCAATCATTGTTTTAAGAAAAATATCCACTGAATTCTTTTATATTTAAATGCAAGTATGCTAGTAGAAGTGTGCAGTCAGTGCACAATACTACAATTAGCAATTTTTCCCTTATCATCTTTGGAGAAAAATACAAGAAATATTCCTTTTCAATTTTTGATCTACAGTACATTGCAGTATTTTCTACACTAAAGTAGAGTATTGCATCTACTTTACAGTATTGAAAAACACATAATATGTCAAAAGGGTCCACTCAAATTCCTAATATCAGTGGGCCACCCTGTAACAATTCTAGCTACCCATGTGTTTGTGTACATGGGGGATATAAATATGCAGTTGGCATGTAAACTGCATTGCATGGTGCATTTCCATGGTGGTGCAATGTAAAAATAAGCATGTGCATTCAACTTCACCAAATCAAAATCAAATAAAATGGGTTATGAAATTAAATTTTACAAATTAGATTATATAGATAAGATGCAATTTGACAGTTATATGATAATTTAGATAATGCATATTTCTAATACATCTTGTTAAAATCCAAAACATTTTGTTAAGATACATTTGAAGTTGGCAAACAACTGGCATTTCAATAAAAATTTTTGAGCCACCATGTATTCACAAGAACAAAATAGGCTCAAAATGCAAATAAAGCACTATGTTGCTATACTGAGTGGATAAAAACTTTCCATACAATAATTTAAAAATTCATCCATACAATAAATAAACAATAAATCGTACTAAAATATTAATTAAGATTTTGAAAACTTGAAATAATTGAGTCAAATGGAAGTTGCAATTATATGAAGGCTGTGTTTTTGAGCCACCATGTATGAACAAGGTAGCGGTTTGCACAAAAAATAAAAATGTCAGCTGGGCGCTGTTATTTAGTGAGTTTGGTCTATTGATTTGGTGCTTTTTAAGAGCGAATGTTGAATGAACTCTATGAGTTGTCTGTGACGTAACTCTTTGAAAACCTTGGCTGAACCTGAAAAAAATAGGCTGAAATAATGGCAAAAATGAAAAAAGCGACAAAAAGTAGACAAATTAAGCGGACAAATAAATAAATCGGACTATTGAAATATATTTTCAATCTCTGTCAACAGTAGTTGGCAGATACCTCATTCTGGTAAACTCAAATGCATCCAAAGCTAATATATCTTTTTCCGAAATGCCGGCTGAAAACTGGTCGGTGCGAAGCCAATAGTGAAGTATTTTGAGTGACACAAATCTAATCGATGCTGCCGGCCATGGAGGAAGTTGGCAGAGAAGTTTGGTAGCGTGTCGGCAAACACAAAGGCAACATGCTGTGGTGCCGCACTGCTCTGTGAACATGCCGCCGCTACTGCAGCTGCGGTTCAGGCACCCGCGTGCGGACTGCAGTGGCGGCGGCATGTTCACAGAGCAGTGTGGCACCGCAGCGCAGTGGCATCTCTGTGTTTGCCGACACGCTACAAAACATCTCTGTGAAATTGCCGCCGGAATAGAAATGGAAATTCTACTTCGCCAACCAAATGCTTGCATCGGGAACCATGTGAGTAAAAATCACAAAAAGGATATGTAAATCAATTTTTTATGGGAAGTCATCAGAGATCGCATTCGGAGCACCGCCACGCATCAAATATAATATGTTATGTGTTGTTGTTTGCATCATTATTTTTCCAAGTATGTTTCCAAACATGGGCACATACATTTAAAAAAAAGTATGTATGTTCCCGAAACTGGGCACATACACATTTTTTCTGAAATGTATGTGCCCAAATTTTGGGGAACATACACGCATGCATGTTTCCAAGCGCGGGCACATGCATTTTTTTCAAAAGTTGTATGTGCCCAACGCTGGAAACATACATTCTGTTTATCGCATGCATGTTCCCAAATATGGGGAACATACATACGGGGCACATGCACGGGCACATACGTATGTGCCCCTCCCGGACAGCCTGCCGTCCATCACAAAAATCGCTCGCGGGTCTTCTGGGGGGCAGTCACACAAACGTTTTTGAAATGCATTCTGCCCCAGTGAAAATGGTGAAAACTGATATACATAAGTGTTTCAACCATTTGTCATGTTAAGGTGAAGTGAAATTGTCATGTCATGCTTCACTTACAGTGAAATTAAGGTTAAAAGGGGCTCAAAACATGAAAACGTCCAAATACTGTGTTTTAAGCTTCAAATTCAATCTTTTTCTAAAAAAAATCGAAAATTGCCAAAAAAGATTCGAAAATTCGAAAATTAAATTCGAAATTCGAAAATTAATTTGGGAAAAAATTCGAAAATTCGAAAATTAATTTTAGAAAAAACACTTAAAAATTTAAATACTTTTTTCTGGGAGGTTTGCCATCGTTACTTGTCGGGCAACCTTGGCGCCTGGCGCCTTCTATCAGTGACGCTCTCAGCGGCTGGGGTGTGGCGCCAACTTTTCGAATGCCGCAACCTTTGGCGCCTGGCACCCGTTCTCTGTTGCGACAAGCTTCCGAATGCCGCCATGGCGCCGTTGGCGCCTGGCGCCCATTTTTCTGGCGCTTTAACTTAACTATACACGACACTGTTTATGCCTTCTCAAAAATATAAAATGTAAACAACGCACACAAATTTTTACGCTTTCCCAGTTCCCAGGATATTTGGCCGGGAAAGCATAAAAAAGCGTAAGGGTATTTTGTGAAAGCGTAAGCGTTAGTATAAATACCAAAATACCCGGGTATTTCAGGTAAGTGTAACTACGCTTTCGCAACTCTTTTACTTCCATGCCTAAATAAATTCACTGACGCAGATGGGCGCCGGCATGTGGCACAAAGCGAGCACCGCGTGGATTTGCTCAATAGCGCTTTTTATCTGCACCAGCATATTGGTCATCCCGACACTTTTGGTGCACCAAGTCGTTCCCCTCGACGATGACAAGGATAAAATGATAAGACAAAACGAGTCATCAGCGCTAAACAAGCGAGAGCTCAACGTTACAGAAACTCACAACGAGTGTTTAGAAGTGGTTGGCGCCATCTGTAGTTCTTGTGCCACTCCCAGACCCTGTAGAAAGCCCTGTAAAATGTCAAATGTCATGCAAAGTGTCAAATGTCATGCAAAGTGTCAATAGTCATGGAAAATGCCATGCAAAACGGCAACTCGGTTGCCATTTTGCAGGTCATTTTCCATGACTTTTAACACTTTGCATGACATTTGACATCTTGCAGGGCCTTTTCCAGGGTCTGGGAGTGCTCCCTGGCAATCTTTATGAAATCGCTGTATGACATAAAATCATGTTTTGCAGGAAGAAATGTCATACACGGTGGAGCCACCGGAATTCGCAGTTAAAGATGGTTGCTACATTTACAAGCTCAATCTGTGGCTCACGGGAGTTTTGTTTAAGGTGTTTTCATTTATTTCATTTTTTTATGTGTTTTGAAGCACAGCTACTGCCATTTTTTTAAATGTTCACAATTCAACGCAACTTTTTGCAGTAAAAAACACGGAAAGGTGTTCTAGAATCGGTTACAAACGCCGTATTTCTTCTAATAGAAGAGCGCCGTTATTTTTTTTTCGTCAAATTTTTCCTGCTGATTGTCCTATTGCGGGTGCCTTTGTATTGTTTTCGGACCGCAAAAAGTGTGAAAACATGCCATTCTATTAGAGGTGCCCTTCTATTGTAGGTATGCCGTTGAAATACGACATTTAGATTACCGTATTTCCTCGAAATACCCCCAGGGGTTTATTTTTCAAGAGTTAGAATTTTGAGGGGGGTTAAACGAGGGGGGTATTTCGAGGGGGGTTATTATTTTGCCAAATTTTTTTTGAAATCTCGGTACTAAATTTTCATCTGAAACGTACGCAGACGTCGAAAATGCAACAAAAATCGCCATTTATAAGACTCTAAAGACTTGTATAAGTGTGTAGACGTACAATCACTGTTCTCACATAACAGAGTCATTGTTTTTAGCGTGTGTTCTGCATTGCCCAAATGACAAACCGCAGCCTTTGTAATTTACGTTCTCTATACACTAAATTTGGGGGGGGGGTATTTCGAGGGGGGCTTATGAGTTCATTGTGTCCATTTTGAGGGGGGGGGGGGGTATTTCGAGGGGGGGTATTTCGAGAGGGGTATTTTGAGGGGGGGGGGGGTATTTCGAGGAAATACGGTATATTCAGTATTGAACGGTGCAATTGGTCATGTCGCAATTGGACATGTCGCTGTCCGATTTTAATAGCAAGTCGATTGCATTTAAGCTCCAATTGAGTACAGTAGATAAGTAAACTATGTGTTTCCTTCGCAGGCATTACCCTGCCTGTTGTTGCTAATGTTTTTTGCCAAATTGGTCGGTACACTGCGAGAAACTGACAGAAGGAGGAAAGCCCTAACGAGCAAACACGATAGATCGCCACAAATTGATCGAAATCCAAAATTATTCGATAAATCTGTTTCGCTACACTCCAGGAACACATCTGATGGTTTGTTACAAAAGTTTGACACTTTATTGATCTGTCGAACATTTATGTTTTCACAATGTTACTGGTATTCAAAATTTGGGTCCATACTGAGGCGATCTCCGCCTCCTTTGATAACGACGCTGAGCGCGCGAATTCAAATCTCGCGCCCGCTCAGAGATAAAGCGCGGATTAGCTAATCATCAGCGGATTAGCGCGGTTGGCCCCGCCCACTTGAAGCTGGCACCCGCGCGCATATAAAAGGAAAAGTTTGAGCCGAAAAGCTCTCAGTCGTAAAAAGTAAAATTGTGCTTCGAAATCTCTTGGCCGTTTGTAAAAGGTGTTTTTCTACGTGTCTTGCTGCGTGCTCGCTAGCTCTTCCCGGCTCTACACCATGGGTGAGTTTTCGGTGGTTTAAGCCGCTTGTTCCGCTGAACAAGCCGTGCGGTTTTCTTGACATCGCTTTGTCGCCGCTTGTTGTCGATCTTTGGCACGCTGCCAAGTCCTCTCGAAATACCCCAGTCGCTTCTGGGCGTTCTTGGTTAAGTTTCTGTCGTCTTCACAACAGAAAGTGGAGGTCCCACCAAGATACTAACTTGTTGTCGATTTTATTAATTGTTTTTTCGCAGATTTCCGCCGACGCAACCCGTCCAGCAGCGAAGACGATTCCGACGCCGGTCCGGCCAACGAATTCGCTCGAGAAGACCAAGGCGAAGACGGAATTCGGTTCCGACGGAGACCCGCCGGTGTTCCCAGGTAGAGAGCGGTTTTTTTGAGCGGGTTTTGCTTTGATCCCGTGGGGATCGTTTTCAAACATGGACCCGGAACACGCGCCCGCGCGCGGTGTTCGCCGGAAAACTGTAGACGAGCTGGAAAAAAGCTTGAACGCTTCTGAGGCGCTGTTTAAAACCGTGAGAGTAGGAATAGCCATCGATACGGCGCTTTTGCGTTGTTTTCGAGACGCTGGAAAATTTCTCAGTCGCTCAGAAGCGGTCGAGTGGGGATTGGTTGATGAGAATTTTGCGTTGACGACGGCCGGGTTTCGACATTTGGTATCTTTTTTCCGCCAATTCCATGCGCGTTTGCGGCGCAAAATGGCCGCAAAACGGGTGGATGACGCCACTCAAAGGCTGGTTGAAAGTCGCATGTCTAGCGGCCGTGTTTCCCTTAATGCCCCGCGCGGGGCGCCGAGTCTTTCATCGCAGAACGTGTTGAAGTCCGACACGGACGAAGACGGGCAGGACGGCGTGCTCAACGTGCCGCCGCCAGAAAATCTTCGCCCCGGGATCGATTCACGTTCGGTAAGTCCACATGTGGATCGACCAGGTTCGAGCTCTGAAGTCAGACCAGGCGATAATTCGAACGTGGAAGTTGCCGAGTTGGTGACAATGGTCGAGACATTGTTAAATTGATGCGAAGACCGGGAAAAAACCATTGCCGAACTGTCTGCAAAGCTCGAGCGTGGTCAGGGTTGTGGGGCCGCAACCGGAGCGGTGCCCCCCGAGAAAAAGTGTGGCTGGCCAGGGCTCACCCTCTAAGAGAAAATGTAGAGGGTTACCAAGACTTTGCTCCCAATCACGAACCCCGTGCCGCTCCTAGTTTAAGAAATAGGGGAGAAGAGTGCCGGAGGGGCACTAATTTGCCAACGACGGCCGATGCGCCCGCTCAATTTTATGAATCAAATGATGATGACCGTTTTAGAAATGTTCCGGAAGGCGCCGGTTATTCAAATAAGGCCAATACCGGGGTAACTTTCGAACGAGCCCCTGGATATGCATCGTATTTACCTCTGGGGCAAGATTACCAGGCGCCCGTTCCATATCATGAATTGCCGGCCAATCTGATGTCAATTTATTCCAAATCGCAGATGACGTGCGTTCTTGACGGAATTGACGAGTTTTCAGCGGATGGAAATTTGGCCCAGTTGGACACATGGCGAGATCAAGCGCAGGTGTGCTGACCGTGGCAAAATGGATGGATAAAGAAATACAGAGAATTGATAATTAGGCTCATATTCGCACATTTACTTATTTGCACTATTTTACTTTTCATGCACTATATTATTTATCCATGGAGAATATTTAATTAGGAAAGTGTTTTATAAGTTATCGAAACATTTATGTGGAATATTTAGGTTTAAAGGTCAAATAAGTTATTTTTAGGTGTATTAACATGAAATTAGGCTCATTCAACTCGCCGTAATTTTCTGACCATTATTATATATACATTTACATGGTTTACTTGCAATTTGGGAAAGTCAAAACTTGTAAATATTTATGTACTACGTATGTACTTAGGCCAGCATCCTAATAGAGAAATAGTGCCCTGTGTGCAACTAGCATTTACTGTACGTATTTACGAAGCCCTTCGCGTAGGCATAATTATTATAACCCTGCTCACAAGTTATATTATATTTACTTTGACATTATGGTAAACACCCTGCTCAAATTATACCAAAGAATATATTACAAACCCTGCTCAATTATTATACCCATTTACTTAAGTAAGTCCCAATTTGTCCATTATGAAATATACGTTTCCAGGAAGTGATTGTTATTATTATATTGAATATACCTTGCTCTATTTACGTCATTAGGAACATTTGCACTACTATTTACAGTTTCGAACCCTATTATATTAGTTCCAATGTGCGTCAATGTTTTCTGACAAATTGAAGCAAATTAGTAAATCGGCCGAGTTTGCCGACTTCGCGCCTCTCAAGATTAATAGTTTTTCCATTAGCCCAATTTGTACCTGGTATTTCTTTACCATAATTGTTTGAATGTATGCACGCGCAGTATGAGGCAACTGTTTCGGCTAGATGTGTTTATTTGTTGCATTTGTGACTTATTTGTGTATTTGTATTAGGAAATTACTGTAGCTGTTTTTCTATACATGATTTCCGTGTCTTAGCTACTTTGGAAGTTTTTACTTCAGTCTGCGGACCCCAAGCTATTGAACGAAAAATAAGCTAGCGATAGAAACTTCGATTAGGAAGCTCGCTAGACTTTGCGCTTTTGTAACACGCTGTATCTGATCGAAATAAAGTACCTGGAACAATTCGAACCCCCTTTTTCAACACACAACTACGAATGGACGTTCGGCTACAACGGGAAATCAACCACTCTAAAGGCCGTTTCTCACTACGGTCTTGGGCTGCTGGATTCGGTGGTAGAAGACGCTGACTTCGGTGGCTTCATCACAGCAGGCGGCCAAGATGCAGGTCGCGAAAGAACAACGGTCAGTTTTTTGGCGATTGTTGTTCGGTTCGAAACTTAAGGATAAAGCAGAGGATCTGTTGAAGTCCTTGCGATTTGCCGATCGAAATAGCCCGGCGATAGTTTTTGATCAACTCGCGCAATATGTGCGCGGGCGCCGAGAACGCATGCGAGATGGCGCTGAGTTTTTTAATGCAGTACAAAGGTCGGATGAATCAGTTTTGCAATATCACAACCGGTTGCGAGAATGCATGTCCGACGCCATTGTGGCGTCAGACTGTGATGTGCGAATGACGCTCGGCCGGAAAATTTTAAATTCATTGGACAAAAGGGTTCCCTATGAACCGCACGTTTTGGAACGCGTTTGGGACGATTTGCAATATTCCCAAAAGCCGCTAATTCACGTCATCGGCGTATTAGATCGAATGCAAGATGAATTGTTGCCAAAAAATAGGCGGGACAACACGTTCCAAAACCGCCGGGGTGGGCGGAATACTTTGAATCAAAACTCATCGGTCCGAGGGGGGAATAATTCATCCTCAATGAGTAATGTGGAGACAATTAGCGACCGCACGCCTAGCGAGCGGAATGGTGCTCCACTATGCCGCCACCGGTTGCACTACGGCCGTGTAGTTTATCACACACCTGAGGGGTGTTGGTTTAATCCACAGGGTCCCGCTTACAGGCCCGAAATGGTCGACCGACTAGAAAACCGACGAGGTGGGCCAGTCTCCAGCCCGTCCAGCGGCCCGTCTCGCCAGCTGCCCAGCCAGTTCAATCGGCAGCTGCCTGGCGCACAACAACGTAAAGTCACCCTGTCGCGGCTCGCGCGCGCGGCTCACGAGGAGAGCGCCGACGAAGGTGAGAACGGTAGCGGGGGAGACACGTTTTGGCAAGAAATGAAAGTTGCCCATGATGAAGAGGGTCATTTAAGGGGTCACGATGGCTCCGGGGACCGAAATGACAGTTTTCAAGGGAATCTGGCCACGTTTCGGGATGCGCCTCGGCTAAGTTATGCCCAATTAGGTCAGGAGCGGCGCGATCAATTCACAGCCGCTGTGCGGCTGGGACCGGCACCAAGCGCTTCCAGCGGTGAAAAACCTCCGAAAACTGTCACTTCGGTCACCACGGATGGAAAAAGGATTCCCTTGCAGTTACCGAGCTGCCTACCGGTAGCTAATTTAATGATATTTGACGTTATGGTGCCCGTATTACTGGACACGGTGTCCAGTTGCACCATTTGCCCTCTATCCATGCTCACGTCCCTTTGGTCCCGCGCAGGGATTCATAAAAAAACGGAAATGAAAAAATTTTTGTTGGCACTGAAAGGCGATCGGTTGAGCACGGTTGGTGGGCACATTGCCAGCGATGATATCGCTTTCTATCCGATGCGGATCACACACGTGAACCCGTTAGACGGCGACACCTATCGAGTGTTTGTGTTGGTTATGGTAATTAACGATTCAAAACCGGGCACGAAATTTGGAAAAGAATTTCTACTGGGTACCGATCTGTTAGCTCCACTTCAATGTCATAAATTGGCGCAGTTCATTCTGGACTACCAGTGGAGTAGGACATGCGCCAATAAATTTGATCCAGAACACTCTAACTCGTCCCGATCGCCAAAAACCAGTCTGCCGTTTGGCAATACTGTGAACCGCGCTGTTTACGACTCAGGTCCGGTCGAATCGGTTGGCATCATGCCAGAAGAGGGCTCGAAAGGCGATGCTGATTGGCCAGTATCGATGGTGGCCGCGCACGAGGTCCACGTCCCCGCCCAGTCAGCGCGGGTGATGCAGTTGTGCAGGCAAGATGCCCAGCAGGTTTGTGGGGGCCATGCGGAAAAAATGCATGGTTTGTATTTGCTTGACAGCTCCCCAACTTATTCCGCCGATGAAGCAAGCAATTCATTTTACAAGGGCATTCACGGTAGTCAAAAATCACGGTAATGAAAAAAATATTACCGTTGTGGCGACTAATCACTCAGAATGGCCCATTTCCGTTAAAAAAGGGGAAAAAGTTGCGGAGCTGGGGGCGATTCCACATGTTTGGTGAGTTGCCAATGCGGCCGTATCGCTGCCGATGGCGCCAAGAAAAGGGGATCCCACGTTTGAGGTAGATCCCGACAGGGAGCGAACTATTAAAATTCTCAAAATGCTTCCCCGGGAAGAATGGGATGACGTTTTTCGCTGTCTGAAGAAGACATTGGCTGCACGCCATTGATTAAACATTCGATTCAAATGATCCCGGGGGCAATCCCAGTGAAAATGAAAGCTCGCTATGAGTCTCCTTCGAAGCGCGAGATCATTCAGGCAACTATTAAGAAATGGGAGAAAATGGGTGTAATCAAGAAATGTGATAGCCCATGGGGGCTGCCGCTAGTGGTGGCAAAGCGAGAAGATGGAAGGCCGCGCGTATGTGTCGATAGTCGACATTTAAATGAGGTCACAGTGAAATCGGCCTATGCGCTTCCCCGAATTGCCAATTTAGTTCAAGAACTGGGTGGGAAAAAAATATTCAGTTCCATTGACATACGCGATGCCTACCATCACGTCGAGATTGCCTCCAGCGCGGAGAAAGATATGGTTGCATTCGTGTGCAGCAAGGGTCTTTTCCGCTGCAACCGTTTATCGTTCGGTTTATGCAACGCTCCCGCCACTTTCCAGCGTCTCATGAACCTCATGGTGTCCGAGCTGAACGAGGACATTCGCTCGCCGTGGGTACACTGCTACCTGGACGACATTTTGGTCTGCAGCATGGACAACGACCAGCACCTACAGCACCTGGAATGGGTGCTTTGCCGACTGTGCTGGGCTGACCTGAAGGTGAATCCAAAGAAAAGTAAGTTTTGGCGCACACATCTGGACTACTTGGGCTTTCAAATCCAACCAGATGGGGTCCGGCCGAAACTTTCGAAGGTGAACGCCATCCTCGAACAGCCCGTGCCCAAAACAAAAACGGAATTGAGAACGTGGCTCAGGCAAATTTTATTTTATTAGTCGCTGGTTGGATTTGACTGCCCCGCTGTATGATCATTTAAAGGGCAGAGTGCCAAAAGGTGATCGAACGCCGGTAGCGTTCACTGAAGTTGAATTACAAAATATGGATCAAATAAAAAAAATTCTGTGCACCCAACCACTATTGTGCCTCCCTCAGTACGAACGATCGCCCATTTTATTTGGAGTCCGATGCGAGCGCTTTCGGGCTGGGCATCATGTGCGCTCAGTATCAGGATGACGGCACTTATCAGCCTCTTGCCTATGTTTCAAAAAAGTTGCCTATTGGGATGGATGGCTGGTCCATCCCACAGCTCGAGGCACTCGCAATTAGTTTTGGAATCATGTATCTATCCGACATTTTGGACTGCATGGAAATAATTGTGCGCACGGTTTGCCGAGCTTTAGTAGAAACGCTCAAAAAAAAGGAAAAATCCAAATTGACGCGCTGGAGCATCTATATGAAAACTCAGCGTGTCCGAATCGAATTTAAAAGGGGTTCTGAAAATACTTTCGCCGACGGGCTGAGTAGATTGCCTGTCGATTCGGATATCGATAATGACATTTTAACTAAAGCTCGGCATCTGTTGGGCGAATCGCACGCTGCAAAACAAATCGCCCCAATATTGCAGACAATCAACTGGCGCGAGCAGCAGCAGCAGGACGATACGCTGCGTCAACTCATAGAAAATTTGCCCCGAGCTGAGAATCCTGACGCGCGCCTGATGGATGGAGTCCTGGAGTATAAAGGTTTGATGGGGTATCGACCCTGGGCGCCATTACATTTGCGCGCTGAATTGGTGCGCACAGCACATGAAGGCGAACTAGGTAGCCATGCCGGTTTCTATCGCACTTTTCAACTTTTGGCGCAGTTCGCCTCATGGCCTGGAATGCAAAAAGACGTAAATGCCTATGTGACAGCGTGCGAGACATGCCGGAAAAGTAAGCATCAATCTGGTACCAAATTTATGCCGCTTCCGTCAAAAATTGAGGAGGTGCCTTTTCGAAAAGTGGGTGTTGATTTGATGGCTATGCCAAAATTTGGGAAATATTCGTCAGTTATGACGATCATCGATTACTGCACGCACTTTGCCGTTTTTGTGCCGGTAACCAGCACAACTTCTGAAACAGTAGCGGACGTATTTTTGCGAAATGTGATTTTTCCGTACTGGCACCCGCTCCCACGTCATTTGCGATCGCGGGTCCGAATTTATAGGCCCCGCTTTCCGAAAGTTATCCGAATCGTTCGCCTATCGCCTTCACTATACCCTCCCCCGCAACCCCAGGGCCAACGGCATGGCAGAACGGGCGCACCGCACCCTGCAGCAAATCCTGCGCGCGCAGTTCATCGACCTGGGAAAAATCGGTCCCGACGGTTCAGTGATCCGTCGGAACTGGGTAGAGGAATTAGCACTCGCGTGCTTTCGATATAACTGCGCAGTTAATCGAATGACGGGTTTGGCGCCTTTCCAAGCGCTTCACGGGTACATGCCCGATATGGTAGTAAAAGTAGGAAAGGGTTTCCGACGGGTGCCCGCCAGCACACCCATGGAAAATGTTGAAACATTGAGAGAAAAGGCGCGGGCACAAATTGGCGAGGAAAGTATAGAGGCTTCACCAGCCGCGCTGCAAGTCGGAGATGAAGTTTTTGTAAAACAAAATTTTGCGTCAAAAATAGCCTCCGAGAAAAAAATAGCGCCGCTCTGGTGGGGCCCTTACACCATACTTGCCATTTTTAACAACGTGGTCCAGTTTGAAGACGATTCCGGTCCACAAACCGTTCCAATTGACTGTGTTTCCCGTTTTAGACCCGCAACGCCCCCGCCGACGTGCCTGCCGCCGCCGGACCATGACGCCGCCCAGACCAGCCACTTTGAAACCGCGCCGTGCTGCTTCCTGTGCAAGTCGCTCAAGCACAAGGAGGCCAACTGCCCCACCAGGAAGCAGCGCTTGTTTGACACCATGGTCACGCGCATGGAGTCCATCACGGAGGCCCGTGGCATCGACGTGGCTCAGTACTCGAACTGGGTCAGTTTAGAAAACCCGACGAAAACGGCCCACGCAGAATAAAACTAGCGTGAGGGCGTTTTGAGTGTTGTATCGTATATTTTGTTTCTTTTGTTTAATTTTGATTTTGTTTATCAACTGTTAAAATTCAAAGTTAGAAACAACAGTTAATAGTAGTTTTTTGGTATCCCGACTATGTGTAATATGTCAATACGCTCGAAAACAAACCCGATTCCCCTGCCATCTCAGCGCACGCACCCCGAAGTCAAAGACCTCATGCGCTTCATGGAGACCGGCGCCAGCCCTCTGCCCACCGACAAGCAGGTGGTGGCCATGGCGTGCACCTTTTGCGACGCGTGGTTCCCGCAAATGGTGGTCGACCTGCAGTATGTCCCCTCGGCCACCATCGCCAAGATTTTGGGGGCGCCCGTCACGGGACCGACACCTGTGCAGCGCGACACGCTGCCCATCTTGGCGTACCTGCGCAGGGCTGGCGGCGCGCGCTCGAGCGCACCTCTGGCACCCAGGGTTGGTTCTATGCACATTTATTTGGTTTGGTTTCAAGGGCTCGTTGCAAACTGAGAGCACGACTGAGCATTTATTTTCAATGCAAATTAGCTAAAATACCTGTGCTCAAAGAAATGTAAAATGTTCAGGGCACCATCTTTGCCTGTGCGCTTGAGCAGGCCCACTGGGGTCAACCCATGCCGGGTCTCGCTGAGTTGCCCGGGCAAAGCGAACGGGACGAACAGCATCGCTGCTACCAAACGCAGTTTGTGGCGCGCGTGCGAGCCGGGCAGCGCTACGCCCGGCGCGGGGACAACGACGACCGGCTCGGCCTCACCAACCCCGCCCCACCAGCCAACGGTGTGCAGAAGCGTCGCCGGCGCCGGCGTGGCAACAAGCGAAACCGCCGCACGAACCAAATCGCATCCCCAAATCCACGAACAGGTTTCATAGTTGGTGCGATTTCTCGCAGAACCGTACAACACTTTGCACGCCTTATTTTAGCTCGACTTCGGCGCCCGCGACCGCGCCCCAGCGGCGGCGATTTGCAGCTGGCCCCTGGCCGCCCCGGCCCTTCACATGCGCTCGGAGGTGCACGTCCAGCCGCCACAACTGCAGCCAGTCGCCTTGCCACCCAAGATCGGCGCTGCCTCCGGCGCCTGCCGTCAGCTGGACTTCGGCGACGAGTCGGCGATGCCGGCCATGCCGCACACTGCGCAGGGCATCGAGCAGTTCTGGGAGAACAACCCAGGCGTGAGTTCCAATAAGCGCTCTTTTTTGGGGGGGAGGGCTGGACTGGTCGCCAGATATTTTTTTTGGTTATAGCTAGAATTTTTTTGTTGAGATTTAGAATGGTGACGTGTGACGTGACGTGTGACGTGTGACGTGTGACTTGTGACCAGTGACGCGTGACGCGCTAGGTGTGATCGGTGTAGACCTGGCAATGGGAGTAACTTCATCGACAGCAAATTTTTCCAGGAAAACGCGGCGCGCGTGACCGTCGTGAAGTCACCGTGTGTCACGGCGGTGGTGCGGCCCACGCACTTTGGTGCTGAGGTGAGCGACAGTTTGGAGGTGCAGCCGGGCACCCCGCACACGGGCATGTCCGATTTGGATTGGACTCCGCAGACCCCGCCGGGCAACGCGGCCGAGTCGAACCCGTTCGCGCACGTCGACGTCGAGCCGGTGGACGAGACCATGGCGAAGGCGTTGGTGGTGAGTTAGCAGTGTGAAGTGGTGAGATGCTGGCGAGAGTGAAGTGATGAATTATAACGCCGTCATGGCGACGCAGAACAACCCTGTGGCGGTGGCGCCGGGCGTGGTGCTGGGGGCGGCCCCGATGGACATCAGCTGGGGCGACGACGACGAGGACTACCTGCCGGTGGAATAGGGGTGCGCAGTGTAATGATTTTAAGGGGAATCGGCCGGTAAAAATTTTTTTTGTTTGTAAAGATGTGTGAGAGAAAGTTTTTTCTCGGCCATGTGATGAAGTTTCCCTGAGGGCCGAGCAGGGGGGGTAATAGTAAGTGGCATTAAGATTTCTAAATTTGTTTTGTTTGTAACAGTAACCCAGGGCGGTGTGTGGCCCGAGCTGCGCGTGTACAGGCTCGTGATTTTAGCAGCTCGTGGCCGGGATTTTTGTGTGTTTTCCTGTTGTTTTTTCTTTTGCACATTAGTGCTGTAATTTTTAGTATTTCGCTAGGTTGTTGCACCTGGGGGTGGGGAGATTTGGTCCCCATGTGCCTTTTTGCCCCGTTTTGCGTGTTTTAAATGTGTTTTACGGTGTACAGTGGTGGCGGCAGTGGCCCCGTGTGGTAGTGTCTTGTTTTGTATTTTTTTTTGTCTTTTGGTGTCTCATGGAATTTTGTTTTAACCTCGTTGCATTTACACCGGTACGTTTGCAGGTATTTTTCTCCGTGTGGGCGTTGAGCTTAATTTACTTGCCATGTTTTATTCTCGTGTTTGTTTATGCTCGAACTGTTTTTTTGTGCCGTGGGTGCCCAGCTTCTGGCGGGCACCGTGCCAAAAAGTCGCCCCTCCGTTTTTTTCGGGGGGAGAATTGAGGCGATCTCCGCCTCCTTTGATAACGATGCTGAGCGCGCGAATTCAAATCTCGCGCCCGCTCAGAGATAAAGCGCGGATTAGCTAATCATCAGCGGATTAGCGCGGTTGGCCCCGCCCACTTGAAGCTGGCACCCGCGCGCATATAAAAGGAAAAGTTTGAGCCGAAAAGCTCTCAGTCGTAAAAAGTAAAATTGTGCTTCGAAATCTCTTGGCCGTTCGTAAAAGGTGTTTTTCTACGTGTCTTGCTGCGTGTTCGCTAGCTCTTCCCGGCTCTACACCATGGGTGAGTTTTCGGTGGTTTAAGCCGCTTGTTCCGCTGAACAAGCCGTGCAGTTTTCTTGACATCGCTTTGTCGCCGCTTGTTGTTGATCTTTGGCACGCTGCCAAGTCCTCTCGAAATACCCCAGTCGCTTCTGGGCGTTCTTGGTTAAGTTTCTGTCGTCTTCACAACAATACCATTCAGTCCCACCATCAATAAATGAATTATTGATTCAGTTCCAGATTTTATACCATTTCATACAAATATTTCCATGATGTTTGATTGCATAGTACTTAAATTTTTCAAAGTCATTTTATTCGGTTACATCTGGCTGGATGTGGAAATGGGCGCTGTGCGTGTTTTTATTTTCCTCTGAAACCATTGGCATTATCCCACCTTCAACGGGGGATTATTCGAGGGATGATGTTTCACGCCGGAAGTATACTTCACGTAAAATGGTGCATTATATGTATTTAGAGCTCTAAACGTTCGCAGGCACCGCGCTGCAAACATTCGGCACCAAGTGCCGCAGCGCACTCAAACACGGCAGAGGGAAGGCGCTGCCCCGCAGCAAGGCCGAGCGGACCAACGCACTTTTGCTTACCATTTTGCTGGTGTTTTTCATTACCGAATTGCCTCAGGTCAGTCAGCATACGGGCCACAGCGGTGGTTGGGTTCTTTTCAAGTGACATTTCGAGTGACGCAACAGAAAACTCCTTTACCATTTTGCACGGCATTTTCTATGACTTTTGATACTTTGCATGACATTTGACATTTTACAGGGTCTGGGACTGCCCCCTGAATAGACATTGAATAGATGCTGAAACGCAGGGTCTATTGAATGTGGCCAGCGCGATCTACACAAACGATGTCCACAATATTTTGTATCAACAAGTTGGCGACTTGCTGGATTTATTCTCACTAATCAACTCATCTCTAAATTTTGTAATATATGCCTGCATGAGTTCTAAGTACAGACAGTCATTCAGTGCTTTATTTCTACCCAGGTACGTCGTTTACTATTTACAAATTTATAACTTCTGTTACCGTATTTCTTCTGATAGAACGGCACCTCCAATGGAAGGGTAGGTTTTGGCACGTTTTTGCATTCACGAAAACAATAGAACGGCAGCCTCCAATTGAACGGCACCTCCAATAGAATCGCAGTTCGAAAGTATGTTGGGTGTGTGCCAAAGCACAAAAATAATGAAAAATGGATGGTGAGAACATTCAAAGCATTCAAATATTCAAAGTTAATATTCAAACTGATGCTCTGATATTAAAATATTGCTCAAACTTCATTAAAATTAAGGCTATGTTGGAATGAGAAATCTGTGGAAAAATAGTGAAAAAGAACGGCAGCCTCCAATAGAACAGCACCTCCAATAGAGTTGCAGGTAAAAAAGTGTACAAAAAATGGAATGGCGTTCTTCTATTAGAAGAAATACGGTATATCATTACACTAGAGTTTTGTCTGACATACCGTATTACCTCGAAATACCCCCATGGGGGTTTATTATTTCGCCAGCAAAATTTGAGGGGTTAATTCGAGAGGGGGTTAATTCGAGAGGGGGTTTTATTTCGTCAGAAATTTGCGTAAGGATCGTAGTAAATAGTAGGCATTTAGTTTGCATACCCTAAACAGATGATAAATGTGTCAAAACAGGATATATTTGCACATAAAAACGTAGAAAATGCAAATTAACAGTAACATATATAATGTACATTGCATACATGACGTATTTATTATGTACATGACGTACATCATTCCGAAGGGGGGGGGGGTATTTCGAGGGGGGGGTATATTATTTCCCCAGCCCATTTTCAGGGGGGTTAATTCGAGGGGGGGTAATTCGAGGGGGTAATTCGAGGGGGGGGTAATTCAAGGGGGATATTTCGAGGTAATATGGTAACTTGTATCACAAACACAAATTTCTGCAGCCACTTCCAGACAAAATCCTCAAAAGCCTACACAAAATTACAGGCAAAACGTTGGTGCACATAGATTCACGTCCCGTTTCATAAGCAATGATGTAAATAGCGGGAACAACACATCCACCTCAAACGGAAGAAGTACGCGCTTGGGTACGAAGCCGCATAACAGATTGTTTGCGTTGGTTTCACTAAAAAGAGATGGCGCCGACAGAAATGGCACAAATTCGAGAAAGTTAGTTTTTAGAAAAATTGGTGGGCTCACAAGCTAGATTGTCTTTAGCGAACTCAGACGGGGGTGTTTCAAGGGGGATGAATTTCAGGAGGTTTTTATTCAATAATATGTGTATCATATTTGTTCCAAAAAAATAGAGTAAAACAGCTTACAGGAAAGAATTTTTTGTGCCAAATGAGGTATTTCAACATTTCTCCAATGTTTAATACTAAACCCCCCCCCCCCCAAACCACACAGAAAGCTGAAATTGTGCTCCACGATGAACGTAAGCCTGCAGACCTTTTCACCACTACCGAAACATGAATTGCCGACGACTCGATGTGCCAATGATGCAGAAACTGATGGGCACTTTCACGTAACAGGTGCACAGCAACCACAATCAGATGTACAGAGAGTCGATGCCAAATGGGACACTTGTGTTAGAGATACTAAAGCGGTTTTGAATGCTTCTGATAGCAATGACATTATTTGTGTTGATGAGTATCATCTGTGATGGGATGTTGTGGAAATGATTAGTCTAGTGTCATACTTATAAACGTTGCACCATTGTAAATACTTGACTGAATTATCGCGCCAATACCATTGACTTTGAGTCCACCATAACCCTTGCGCTTTGGGTTATTGATCTTGAGCCAAAAATGTTTTTTGTTATTCAATTATTTTGGTTGTGTGTTGATATATGTGAGCACGTTAATCTGGACTATAAAGCCTTTTTTTATTCCGGATGTTTGCTGTAAAAAATGAAGAATGAAATATTATGAGTAAAATTGCAGGGTACGTCAAGTCAAGAATAGTGATGGACAGGGAAAGGCGCATTGGCGCTTTTGGCGCTTGGCGCCATTTCGTTGTGTAGCGTTTGGCGCTTGTCGTCAAACCACTTTTAGTACCTGAGACTGACATAGCACCGGGGAAATTAGCATTTAGTATGGTCATGGAGAAAGCCCATGGGCCATGGCGCTTTTCCGAACACCAGCACCCGGCACCAATGGTGCCAGAGCGAAATGGCGCCAAGCGCCACAAGCGCCATGGCGCATTTTGCTTTGGCGCTAGCGACTAGCGTCAGGTAAGCGCCAGAATATTTGTTCCTGGCCCCAGGTAATAAGAGTTCCAAGCGCTTTTTCCAAACCCCAGTGCCAAGAGCCAATGGTACCACAGCAAAATAGCGCCAAGCGCCAAAAGCGCCATGGCGCTTTTTCCTTTGGCGCCAACGCCATGGCACTTTTCCATCACTACACCAGAGCAAAATGATGCCAAGTGCAAAATGGGACATGAAAAATTTTCTTTTGTCACAAGTGCCAAGCGCCAGCACCAGGCGTTTAGTTCCTGGCGCTAACCATAGCAAACCGTATTGTAAATTGTCTTTATTTTAAGGTGTTTTTTTCCTAAAACTGCTTTTCAATTTTTTGTGAACTGCTCTCATTAAAATGTGGGACTGGATATAATCAACTGTGAACAGAAAATGTTCCGTCCTTTCAAATTCAAATTTTCACGTGAGTAATCGCACCTATGTGGAACAAAATTATATATTTAGGTAGTGAAAAGTTTGTCGACTTCAGTCGACATCTTCAGTCTTGTCATGGAGTGTGAGAATGTGATTTAAAAACTTCCCATTTACATTCAAACTTACTCTCGTCTAATTCCATGATGTTGGAATACATGAAACTATGAGTGTTGAACTGTTGAATGCACAGTTGTTAAAAGTACTGAACTTTTTTCAAAGTACATTTATGTACGGTAGGTAAATATAAGTATTTCTTTTTACTCACACCTGAGTACAGATAATGTAACGTAATTTTTACTTATACTCATGCGTAAATGTGAGTAAACAACTTTCCCCAAAAAATGTAAAAATGTGTACTATTTAACGATGGCAAAAAAAGATTCGAAAATTCGAAAATATTTTCGAATTTTCGAATTTTTTCATAATTTTCGAATTTTTATTCCACCCCTGGAAAAAACACTTAAAAATCGATTTATTTTTTAAAAAATTCGAAAATTCAAAAATTCAAAAATTCGAAAATAGTTTTCGAATTTTTCAGGGAATTCAAAGTGACAAAAAGCGATCTTAAGTACAGCGTGCTAAATAAAGCGACAATTTATATGCGGTGGGTCTGAAAAAGTCTCGTGTAACGAAAAAACAAACATTGAAACGAAAAAAACGTGTAACGAAAAAACATTGAAATGGCATCCGTGAGGGCAGCAGCAGACTCCATCTATTTATGACATCTATTTAGGAATGCAGAGAGCCGCCCAAACAATTAGAACCGCGGCGCTTTACTTCCGCGGATAGAGTCTCCGGTCCATCAATAAAATCGCTCGCGGGTCTTCCGAGGGGAAATCACACAAACATTTTTGGAAGGCATTCTGCCCCAGTGAAAATGGTGCAAACTGGTCCACATAAGTGTTTCTACCATTTATCATGTAAAAGTGATATAAAATTGTCGTGTCATGCTTCACTTACAGTGAAATTAAGGTTAAAAGGGGCTCCAAACATGAAAACAGCCCAAATACTGTGTTTTAAGCTTTAAATTCAATCTTTTTCTGAAAAAATTCGAAAATTGCCAAAAAAGATTCGAAAATTCGAAAATTCGAAAATTAAATTCGAAATTCGAAAATTAATTTGGGAAAAAATTCGAAAATTCGAAAATTCATTTTAGAAAAAACACTTAAAAATTTAAATACTTTTTTCTGGGAGGTTTGCCATCGTTAGTACTATTAAAAATATTTGCACCAATTTTTACTCACTATAAATACACCATACCTCTGCCCATTTTCACCTTCAAATTACCTGAAAGCCTGAGAGCCTGAAAATCTGAAATGCGTTTTCTGTACTCGAGTTCTTAAAAAGTAAACGTAAAAGTAAGTACAGGTAATTATGTGAGTTTCAGGAAATGTTTCAGGAAATTCAGTACGTGGGTATAAGTATTTTTCGAGTAAACTTAAACACATTTTAATAACTCTAATTGAATGGTATTGAAAGTGAATGAATGAAAGCAATTGAAAATATGACTTCTGCGATGGACGGGCGCCCTGGTTGACCCAAAGTGCTGTTTGAAAATGCAGCACATGCGACATTTCCGGCGTGCATGCTTTATGCACGCTTCCTGTCATCGCGACGCTACTCACATTTGCACACGTGAACAAAATATACAATCTTGAATTTACTTTCATGACCTCAACCTTACGCATATATGCTACATTTTAGAAATGCCATGTTTGTGGAATAACTCCTCCACAGGTTGCAACGGTAGTGAGCCACGCTGTAATCAATTTCATAAATGCTGTAGACGGTATTTAGACTCGGATTAGAGACGTGCTGCATCTAATCTGATGCTGTGTGTTCAAATTTCTTAACATTTTTGAGAAAGCTTTTAGGTTCTTTTATATAATGACAGAAGAGGAAAATTAGATATTTTATTTTATTGTTCAATTTCTTTGATAGGTCCTTTATGCAGTTCTTTCCTGCAAGTAGGAAAACAGTTACTTACCTGAATGCAATATTATGATACATGTTAGATGCAACATTTTCATTTGGATGTTTCATTCAATAAGTCTGAACTGAAAACACTGAATTCTTATAACTACCGTATTTGCTTGAATAGTTCCCCCCTTGAATAATTCCCCCTCGAATAATCCCCCGTGTAAGACGAGTGAGGAAATAATAATTCCCCCTCGAATAACCCCCCTTTAAAGATTTGATTTATTTGTTATACCTAATTTCGCACGTTATTGTGTTTATAAGGCATATTTCGTTAAATGAGATGATGGAAACACTCTTGAAAATTTTGACGAAATACTAATTCCCCCTCGAATAGTTCCCCCCTCAAAAATGTCTGACGAAATAATAATCCCCCAGGGGGATTATTCAAGCAAATACGGTATGTTCAATATGTTCCAAAGTTTTAACTGTGAAAGCTCATTTTGCGAGTAGTTTGCGAAAAGACCAGTTTCACTTCAGTTGCGTTCACAAACTTGATTGCATTAAGCATGCCGCCGTGGTTCCGAATAACACTTGTTCTTTATCGTGCTTTCTGAGCTTTGTGTGTTGATTGGAGTGTGAAATCCATTTCAGAGGTCACACGGCTGGGTGGAGCTGTAGCTATCATCTAGAGTTGTTACAATAACTGAACTTTTTCTTCCCTGAGTACAGAAAATGTAAAATACTTTTTCCCATGTACTCATTTTTCATCGGTTTCTCATGCTAAATGTTGGTAAATCACTTTTTTCAGGAAATGTAAATGCGAGTACTCAGGTCTAGGGTGTCAAAAAAGAATTTTTACGGAAAACGGAAAAAAAAATTTCAGCGGCCGGAAAACAGAACGGAAAACGGAAAAAAATTTAACTTGGCGGAAAACGGAAACGGAAAAAAAATTTCAGCAGCCGGAAAACGGAAAAAGCGGCCGGAAAAACGGAAACGGAAAAATCAATTTTGCACGGAAATGGAAAAACTTGTTGAAATTTTGCTGGAAAACATAAAATTTGCTGAAATTTTGCTTGAAGTGGAAAAAATTTGCAGTAATTTTGCTGGAAACAGAAAAATTTCTACATCATTGACAATCTGCATGAATTTTTACCAGTTTGGCTGATCAGAAAACAGAAAGTTGAGCCAGAAAAAGGTAAAATGAGGCAGAAAAATCGAAAATTGAGGTGGAAAATGGAAAAAAAGCTGAAAAACTGGAAATTGAGGCGGAAAACGGAAAAAAGGCGGAAAAAACTGAAAATTTAGCCGGAAAACGGAAAATGAGCTGGCAAAACGGAAACAGAAAAAAAGTTGCCAGAAAATGGAACGGAAAACGGAAAAAAAATTTCAGCAGCCGGTAAACGGAACGGAAAACGGAAAAAAATTGCCTGCGGAAAACGGAAATTTGACACCCTACTCAGGTCATAGAGTATTTATTAGTGGATACTTTTTATATCTAAAATCGATTTCTACAGTTGAAGACATGACATTGGTTTGTGTTTTTCTCCAATTTTTTAGTATTTCTATAGGAAAATGACATGGGTTTCTTCATGGTATCTTTATTTGTAGCCAAACAAACTGCAACAGCGACACATCCTAATCCTGCAATGCCACTACTACATAGAAACATTGTGTTATCATTAAAGTGAACAAAGAGCCCCCTCTCTGATGTTTCAGGAGCAAGCTGCCTGCAACATCTTATCAAAACAAACCAGTGCAGCAGCACTTAACAACCTTTCAATAACGGAACTAGATCACTTCAACTTTTATCATGTCCATGACCCCTTTGATTTTGTTGAAATTTTTTTATTTTTTGAATTTTAGTTTTTTGTTCTTCATTTTGAATCTTTAAAAGCACTTTCCAATGTAATGTTTAATATTATTTAATTTCACCAATTCTTTAAATGTGCAGAGCAGTGTAGCAACTTTTTATGTCCCATATATTAATACTGTGCTGGTATGTGGCACAGTTGTTTAAAAGTTTTTTTAATTTACTGGAAAAATATGTATACTAAAGTACTGTGTAAATCCATATACCGTATTTCCTCGAAATAGCAGGGGGGTTATTTTTTCAAAGTGATAATTTTGAGGGAGTTACACAGGGGGGGGGGGGGTGTTTCCAGGGGCGTTTATTAGTTCGCCAGAAATTTTTTGAACTCCCAGTGCTAATTTGTTGTTTGTAACGTATGCAGATGTAGAAAAATGCGCCATGTTTAAGAGAAACTTAAAAAAAGTTCGGTAATTTTAACAACTCTGCATCGCAGAATACAGAAATAACAAGAAGACCTCATTTCCAATTCTATCTGTCTTTGATAACGATCTCACTTTAACGATTGCGTCATTAAATTAGGTAATATCGTAGCTCAATGTCTATAAAATCTTTGACATCATATGATTAATTAAGTACAGACATGCGGAATGATGGTCGTGTAGGCGGATTTTATGCAGTTTTTATATTTCACAATTTTTTAAATTTGGTAGGCTTTTTTACTCTGATGTGTGTTTTTGACGTGAAAAACATTAAAATATTTACCTACATTATGGATTATGAACTAATCATTTCTCCCCATCGGAGATACGTACGATACCGGTTGAAATTACTAAATACCGTATTTCCTCGAAATACCCCCCCCCTCGAAATACCCCCCCCCTCGAAATACCCCCCCTCAAAATGGACACTATGAACTTATAAACCCCCCCCTCGAAATACCCCCCCCCAAATTTAGTGTATAGAGAACGTAAATGACAAAGGCTGCGGTTTGTCATCCCGACAATGCAGAACACACGTTAAAAACGATGACTCTGTTATGTGAGAACAGTGTTTGTACGTCTACACACTTATAAATGTCTTTAGAGTCTTATAAATGGCGATTTTTGTTGCATTTTTCGACGTCTGCGTACGTTTCAGACGACATTTTAGTACTGGGATTTCAAAAAATTTCTGGCGAAATAATAAACCCCCCCCTCGAAATACCCCCCCCCTCGTTTAACCCCCCCTCAAAATTCTCACTCTGAAACAATAAACCCCCCGGGGGTATTTCGAGGAAATACGGTAGAAGAAACACGTGCTGCCAGTAATAAAATAATTGTTAAATTACCTCCACCCCAACTGAAAACACACTTATTTTTTAAGCTGTTTTTGTGTGTTATTGTTTGCCACTTTCATTGTTCCTCCCCAAAAGCTTGCCGAAGTGTCCCTATTCACAATAATTCACACTTGCGCATAACTTTTCATCTCAAGGTTTAATTCCATCGATATTTTTTATTTATCGCATGGTTATGGAAAATTATTCAATTCAAGGTGCGGTTGATGCATTCAATTCCGGCGCCAGGCGGTGCCCCTGGGAAATTCAAGCTTTGTTTATTCTCAATTCGATTCTTCTCACCTTATCTTGGCATGTGTGCACTTTGTCATTTGCTCGCACTTTCACTGGCACTTTCTTTGTAGACATATATGCGTCTGTATGCTTTTGCATATATTTAGATGCTACTTTTATTGTTTAGGTATCTAAAAACTTCTTCCAGTAACAGGTTCTCGTTTGATGGCTTCACAACAGGCCATTTGCTACTTATCTGTTCATCAATTTCATTTTCAATAGCATATTTAGTGTGGTTAAATCCGTCAAGTATAAATTCCATCTTCCGCGATGTTTTATACATAATTTATGTCATGAAAATAGCACCAATAGAGATTAGTATGAATATTAATGCAGCCAGATCCAGACATACCGACGGCAGGTTTTTGCTTTTTTGTGCTTTTTGCTAAACCAGCACGACACAAAACGGTGCGGCTTCCGCTGCCAACAGATGAAACTTTTGATAAATACCTAGATTTGGAATACTAGAATTGAGAAATAAATTGAGCATGTGTAATATGGATACGGCATATGTACGGCATATGTTTCCTCAGATTTATAGCCCCTAGAATTGACCCCCTCGTAATAGCGCCAGTTCTGGGCTAGCAGAGGGAAAAATAAACCCGCCTCGAAATATCCCCAAGTCCAAATATCTTCTTGTTTTACATTTATTTCAAGTTTTGTGTGTAAAACTCTATTCTTTACTATCATAATTCACGAAAATTTGTGACGAAATAATAAATAACCCCCCTCGAATAAGCCCCCACGAATAAGCCCCTCGAATTACCCATTCAAAATTTGCTGGCGAAATAATAAACCCTCCTTGGGGGTATTTCGAGGAAATACGGTAAGTATGTAGGTAAGTAGAATATACACTTGCCTGATGAAGATCTATTGTTGTTCGCACATTTTTATGTTGAATAGAGGTGATGGTGTTGGTGGTTCTCCATATGGTGTTTTTTTAAACACACCGATGCAAACTGTTCTGAATACCTTGTATTTCGTAATCATCTATTATTGTAGAACAGCGCACAAATCATTAGGCTTCTGCTTTTACATCGCACATACTAAAAAATATCGACAAACAAACTACCGTATTTCCTCGAAAACCCCATGGGTTTTTTCGCCAGCCAAATTTGAGGGGGGTTAATTCGAGGGGGGTTAATTTTTCGTCAGAAATTTTCGCGAAGGTCAGTAGTAAAGATAAGGCTTTTACATACCTAAACTGGTAATAAATGTGATCAAACAGGTTACATTTGTACATGTATACATACCGTATTTCCTCGAAATATCCCCCGTCTCATAATCAACGATGGGTAAGTTCTCCAAAAAAAAACACTTTCTGTGTTTTGAGTTTTTCAAAAATGAATACCTGTGTTTTGAGTTTTTTTCTCAAAAAAAACTTGAGTAACTCTGTTTTTATTTCTGTGTTTTTTGTAAAAACTCGAGTTTTTTCCAAAAAATTCGAGTTTTCCCCCAAAAATTTTGAATTACAGCATTTCGATCCGGAAACAGTGGTTTTCTTATAAAATATTGGTTTTACACATGTTTTAACCCCACATAACATTTGTGTATTCATTCAAGTGTTAAAAAAGTCCATAAAAATGTCCACAATGAGGACATCAACATCACAACACCAGCAACAAAATGCCCAGAAACGACAATTTACGCAGTACTCCAAAATTCTTCAATGCATGTGCATTGTATGGAAGACTACGGAATTGATTTGAACTACAACTACCATTTACCTCGAAATACCCCCATGGGGGTTTAACATTTCATCAGAAAGTTTTGTAAGGATCATAGAAAATAGTAGGCATTTACATACCCAAAACAGGTTATAATGCTTATCTTATCTTGTTTAGTTTAACTGAATTAATGTGCACTCAACCGCTTCGCTGAAAAAAACACAAAAACTCAAAAAAACTTTTCTGTGTTTCCGTGTTTCTGTGTTTCTGTGTTCTCCAAAAAAAAACTCATTTGAGTTTTGAGTTTTTCAAAATTTATGAGTTTCCGTGTTTCTGTGTAAAACAAAAACACAGAAACTCAATGAGTTTCTGTGTTCAATTTCTGTGTTTTTTCCATCGTTGCTCATAATACCCCCCACGTTTAACCCCCCTCAAAATTCTCACTCTGAAACAATCACCCACCGGGGGGGGGGGGTATTTCGAGGAAATAAGGTATATATTTATCTACACAAAGTAGTCTACCTGTAGCTGCGATGCAAATTTGCAGCAAGCATCGTGTACATTGCATATACATATGATGTAAAACTCCAGACTGTTTTTTTTTTCGAGGGGGATCTATTTTTTCCTCAGCTCGAAAAGACCTGGGGCTGGGGGGTATTTCGAGGGGGGTAATTCAAGGGGGAATAATTCGAGGTAATACGGTAGGCATAAAGTGTTTTTCTCTCCAAATTGCCGTGGCAAATAAGAAAACACGCATATAAAACAACATACCTAGGTAAACTACCGTAAACTACGTACATACAGCAATCTACACACCCACATTTCCAATCAGAATTATTCTCACAGGAAATAAAAAAGCCGAACAAAGTCATCAGGCAGAAGTAACTCAAGCAAAAAGGACGTACAGTGAGCGAAGCTACGCTTGCACATAAAATTGACTTGATGGAAAAAATAATTGTTCTGGTGCTGAATAGCCGCTATGCAAACAAGTGTAATTTAAAATGATTTTTTGTTGTAATTTTTTTAATGACTCTTCTAAACCTTGAGCTACATTTAAACGACAAACAATAGATAGGTACACACTACAATTTATACTACATGTATTTAGGGCCAAACTGCTTGCAAATAAAGCCATTTCCTTATCTTATTTATCTCACGTAAGGGCCTTAAAAACGGGTGCATTGATACCACTGGAATTTGATGGTATTCATTTACATAGATGCAAAATAAATAGAAACCTTTTGAAGTAGCATGTCCAGTTATACACGGCGGACCGCAAAGCATGTGCAGAATGCTACCATAATTTGATGAATAGAATCTTGTGATGAATTTCGTCAATTAATTATCATAAATAATCTAAATCTAAATAATCTAATTATTCTAAATTAAAAATAATGATGAAAAACTGTACAATTTTTGACTCATTATTCAGATGGGTTATGGTAGGTTTCCATACTAAGTGTGATGTCCGCCGAGCACACCTAAAATTCCCATAATTTCATCAAATGAAACCTATAAATAACGTCACACTGAAATTCGAACCGATTCCAAAACCATTTCCGCCGCCGAACTTTACTGAACCAAAGAATATGAACAGTTTACTACTAGCTAACGTTGCGTAAGCGGGGCATAAAAGCCACATCGGAGATCATCAGCTGTTGTGCGGCCCAACTGCCAGAAACGCACATTTTGAGGAAGTGTGAAATTTGCATATAGAGCTTGCGTTCATTTTGCCGTCCGAAATCTTAGTGCAGCTGTACATTATGGTCCAGATTGCGAATTTTCATTCATAAGATTACTTTTTTTATACCGCGTGTAACCGTGTAAGCTTTTCGTTTCATCGTTTTTTTACATAAATAGTGAGCGTTCTCCCAGGAGGACACGTAAAGGTGCGATTACAGCTAAATCGTGTTGCGAAAATTGTTGTTTGTTGCCAAAATTATGCAAAGTAAAGTTATTGACGTTTTCTCTATGACTTCAACTTATGTTGGTGTTTAACCTTAATTAGGTAGATCAATGAAAAATAATAATTTTATGCGACATAAAAGAAATAGCAACTCTCCGTTGGTCGTTGCATGCAATTGATGGTAAAAATTTATGGAACGTAAAATAATGTCGTTCGACCTAGCTGTAAAGTTGAACACCAACATATTGGCAGAAATTTGATAATTTAGATCAGCATACTGTGATTTGGGATGAAATTCTGTACAAGTAAATACTTCTGAAACGTGTGACTTGACACTTCGCAGTGTTTGGGTTTGAACTGGAACGTGCTTTCTCTACATTTATTTGATGAAATTCCGGCAATAACATCAAGAAACTACTGATATCTACGTAACACATCACCACAAAGAATTATTCGGGTCTATTGCGCTATGGTTCTTGTGTTGAAAAGTGTTTGATCTTACAGACACAGCATGACACTACACAGTTGACAATGCTCAAGGTCATTATACACTTGGTTTACTCATATTGCGGTCAGTTATTTTATGTTGACAAAATATTTATACCTACCTACGTTTTTATATAAAACAATATCCTCGCAGCAGTGTGTGCCGCACCGACAGCTGGCAGTGAGCCATCGCTCAAAGCGGCCCAACAAAAACAAGTAAATACAAAAGCGCCTTTGGAGATCCACATATCGCAAATCTTGAATAAATCCCGGCCTGGAAAAATCGTTCTAGCATAACTCCTCCCTTGAACAACCCGTCGCGCCATCATTATTCAAAGATTTGTGATATGCATAACATTGCTTCTCTTATTTATCCATGTTACTAACGCACTACCCCCGTAAATACAGGCGGCAGTGTGGACAAAAGCACCAAGTTTAGACCAAACATCACTGACAATCGAAACATCTGACTTGTTTAACCTCAATCCAGGTAAAGTGACAATCTACGTCGGAGCGATTCGTGATTACTAAACTAGACACTTGAATTTATTTTTTTTGTACTTTTCGAATCAGGAATTAATAAATATACTCCGCGGACCGCACACTCTGCACTTTTCTGGAGGGAACGCTCCATCATGACGTCATCATTAATATAATAATCTTTGTTCAAAATAAATAAATAATGATTTCAGCCGCGAAACATGTGTTGGTCACACATTTCGGATGGGGGGTATTTCGAGGGTTTTTTCAGAGTGGACTCAGACTGTTTTAGGGGGTATTACGAGGGGGGGTTATTGTCAGAGTGCACTCAGATTGTTTTAGGGGAGTATTTCGAGGGGGGGGGTATTTCAAGGAAATACGGTACTTAAGTATACTATACAAGCCCACAAAAACCCACAGGTAACTCATACAAGTTCAATAATGTCAACTCTAATCCACCAACGAGCACCAGCAAAAGTCCGGTGGTACAAAGCAGGGACCATCTGCTCTCGGTGGCCGACACGATTCACAGCAGCACCACCAGGGCAGTAATGGCAATTGGGGACCCCCTGGATGTGCACTTGGGTGCCGCGCTTCCTACGTTGGTTGTTGTCGTTGTGGGTTATGTCTTTTTGGAGGGATTAGTGAGGAGTAGTGATGTGAAAGCGCCAACACTTTGGTGCCAGTGCCATAAGCACCGTGGCGCTTTTCTAATCCTTAAGCGCCAAAGGCCCATGGCACCACAGTAAAGTGGTGCCAAGTGTCACAAGCAGAAATTTACCTGTCACATTGTGACATTCACAAGTGTGTATTGTACAAATGAGAGTGAAAGCTCAAAATTAGCTCAAATCTCTAAAAATGTAGCTAAATTTTGCCACTTTCACCTTTATAATCACTTTTTTAATCTATATACATGGGTATATATACCTATTCTCAGCCAATTTTATTCATATTTATAGCGATTTCGAATTTTTGGCATGCTGCCAACTTCACATGAGGGCTCTGATAAAAAGGTGTCACAAGGCGAAATTTTGGCTGATGTGAATGTCACAAGCGCAAATTGGGACCTTGCATTGCCTATGCCAGTACTCAACTTTGTTAACACTGTTGAAAGTACTCAAGTACAGAAAACGTATTTCAGAGAGGCTTTTATATTGGTAGGCTTTTTCAGAGCATAAAAAGAACAAGGGAAAAAGCTAAAGAAATGGGGAGAGCTAACCAAAGATCATCAGCACAACCAAATATCCTTGAAAGCAGGCCAAAAACATATGAACTAGTCAATTTGAGGTTGAAAATTGGAACAGTTATGAACGTTGTGATTTGTCACTAGTGATTTTTAGTGAAAATTGGAGCAAAAGTTTCAATAAAAACTCACGTTTACTTGTGAGTAAAAGTAAGAAATGTTATTTCACGTTTTCTGTACTCAGGGTCAGGGGTGCTTAAAACAAATACTTTGCATTTACACATACTTCGAAAAAGTTTGGCACTTTTAACAACTCTGTACAGACAAGCGAGTATGAGCAGTCAGGATGTCCTGATGAAAAATGTGTTCTCATCTGCTAAAGGAACCTACCAGTACGAGTGGGTTTATTAACATTTTATTGTCAACAATCATTGACAATAAACAATGTTCAAAAATCGATACAGCGGCAGCAATATAATGAGCAAAAGAACGTGCTACAATTACTGTTTGGATACGTACAACTCATCACACATAATCGATCCCGACAGACTTTCGAATGGAATCTACGCTGAGAAAATCTACGACCAGCATGTTATTTCTGACTTTTGCAAGTTTGTGTCAGCTTCCGTTTTTTGTCAATGAAAAACACTGCACACATTCGTTTAATCCCCCTGCAGATTGTACAGAAATCAACAAAATTGCCTTCACGGCTGCGGTGTTTCATTTCAGGCACTCAGTGAGGCGTTTTCTGTGCACGATTTCCTGTGCATACAGCACTATGAAGGTTGAAAATATTTTTGAATTTTCATATTTCTTTTTGCCACTGATCAAAAGTATACTCGGATGACATTACACCATACATTTTCCCGGAGGAAACACTCCATCATGACGTATTTCACCACCGTCCATCGCCACCACCAAAATTTATTTCTTTTTCTTTTCTTTTTGCGAAACGTAGTTTCATATGTTTTCAGCTGGCCGTCTGCCAGCTGAAGACATAACTCCTATCTGTTTGTAGAGTATCGTGTCTGCCGAGTATAGCAATATTTATTTGAGTCTATTTTTACAGAATTCCTTCGCTCAATCAACTGCTATCGAAAGGCAAATGTGTCTGTTGCTGCAGATTGTTATCCCAGGTATTTACCCTTTTTTGTTTTATATTATTAAATATAATCTCGGGAAAAAATTTAAACCAAATCTCCCCAAAACAAGCTAATAAAATACAAATAAGTATAAGCAATTGCGATACCTACCGTATCTCCTCGAATTACACCCCTTGAATTACCTCCGCCTGGGATGAAATACATCGTGTATGCATCGTGTATATCGTGCATTTATTTGGGCCAATTTGCATCGCTGCTGCACGTAAATAAGTAGAGTATTTAGTTCGTGTAGCGGTGCACGTTGATATGTCCATATAAATCCTCTTTGGTGTCATTTATTACCAATTTTGGCTATGTAAAAGCCTCCTGTTTTTACTACGACCCTTCACGAAATTTTTTGGCGAAAAAATACCCCCCTCGAATAAGCCCCCCTCGAAATACGGCCATAAAATTATCACTCTGAAAAACAACCCCCGGTGGGTATTCCGAGGAGATACCAGGGTTGTTAAAACACCGGTATTTTTGGAAAGCGTAAGCGTAAGCGTAAATACACTTTTCAAATCTTGAGTATGGATACTGAAAGCGTAAGCTATTTTTAAAATACCTAGGAAAGCGTTAATAAAAGCGTAAGCGTAAAAATTTAGAGGCTTTTTGCTCAGAGAATTCTTTCCAAATCAACCTCCCAGCGACATTTTACGGATGTCCACTTAGTATAGTCTGCCCTCATATTTTGTTTCGTTATTCATCGGCAGCAACACTTATGTCATCCTCATCTTATAACGTGGAATTAGTGCTGTCGTGATCCATTTTCAGCAACAAAATTTCTAATCTGAAACCACGATTTTGATCGATGACACGGTATTAACAAAACATTCATATCGCGACACAATTTGTACATGTGCCACTATTTCCAGTGATTTACTGCACACACGCAGTCACTTTTTTTTGGCGCTTTTTCAAAGGCGTGAAACTAAACTGTGTGAAAAGCTTTTTTACGCTTTTAATACCCGGGTATTTTGGCCGGGAAAGCGTAAAAAAGCGTATGGGTATTTTATGAAAGCGTAAGCGTAAGCGTAAGTATAAATACCCATTTACCCGGGTATTTCGGGTAAGCGTAAATACGCTTTCGCAACTCAGGGAGATACGGCTTCATTTGGAATCTATCGCGCGAGAGACACAATGATTTTCACAAATATAATACGCAGGTGTGGCAGCACGGGCGTCCTGCAAAACTTGGCGATCGATGTACAACGCGCCCAGATGAGAAGCGACATGTCATCTCTGATAAGACTGACTTCAGAGATTTGCAGGTATACTCCAGTTACTTTACACCCTGCACGCATGGTTCCCGCTGAAAGCGTGCCAACGAGAGTTTTACGCATGAAATTTTCATAAACAGTTTAAAAAAAGTTATCGTTGTTATAACGCTAAACGTTAACTTAGTCACTACTATGAATTTTATCATCTTATATACAAAAATCGCATACTTTATCATCATTGGCACGCTTCCAACGTGAGACATAAATGAGTGCGAGGGCAGAGTATCATGTCCGACGAGTATACATATAGAATTTCTTTCACTTGTTAAAAAGCTGACAGCCAACAGACTTATCATGCAAATTATCTGATGATGATGATGAGGGATAGATTTTTTTAACGCAGTGTAGTTCTATCTGAACTTTCCCACGGGTTCAATAAAAATGTGAGTGCGATTTCACAACTTAATGCGCTTGGCAACGTGCCAAATGCGCAGCTACACCCGGTGCATAATCGACTGCCAGACGCCGATAATCTACACGATCTGCGGCGATCTGAAGCCGGCCAACCTGCTGCGTCTGTTCATGAACGCCAGCATGGAGAGGTCCGTCAGCCAGCTGCGCCAGGTGCCAATCCCAGACCCTGTAAAATGTTCTGTGAAATGTCAAATGTCCTGCAAAGTGTCAAAAGTGATCTAAAATGCCCTGTAAAATGTCAAACCTGCAAAATGTCATGCAAAGTGTCAAAAGTAATGTAAATGCCCTGTAAAATGTCAAACGTGTGTTTGCCATTATCCAGGGCATTTTACCTGACTCTTGTCACTTTACATGACATTTGACATCTTACAGGACATTTTACAGGGTCTGGGACTGCCCCCCAGGTTGGCAAGGCGCACCTGCTGCCGGTGAGCTGCAGGGACTTCCACCCGTGGACCACCACCACCGTGCAGGCGTACTTGGCCAAGTTGGTTCGGTGCACATTCCATTGCCTAACTCGGTTTGCTTGTGAAAAAGCGCCATGCTTGTTGATCTACACTCATATTTAATGTTTGGTTTGCCATTGAACCAAAAAAATCAAAGGGCTAAAGACATATTTCCTGGAGTGTACGTTAGAAAAGATCTCTGGCGCCAAAGTCATGGTGCTTTTTATAGCACTATCGGTATTTGTCCAATTTTCTTTATTTCATCTACCTTTGTTTTGATGCACTATCGCTGAGACAAATGTTTCTCCCGTGTGCACCGCTAAGCAAATTCAGTAGCATCATGAAATAGTGTAATGGCAATATTTTTAGTTACATGCACGGCATTTCTGAGTCATTGTTTTTCGACCATTCACAGAAGTTTCATGAAAATTTCCTCTCCAGTATCGTCCCTTCAATTTTAACCAAACTATAAAATCTTCAACGTACCCCTTTTATTCAACAGAAATCCCATCGAATGGACGATCGCCGCAACCGCGGAACCGTCGCAAACTGCGAAACCGGAAAATTTGGAAACATTGCCGGACAATTTGGGACAAACCGGCACCGACGACATTTCGGCCGCGTCGAAAACGCCGCAGCTGTCGTGGCAGTTGATATTGGTTTGCATACTTTTGTCTGTGATTGTGTGCTTCAATTTTGCCCTCATGGTTGTTAAATTGCCATGTAGATAATGCTTTGGTTGAAATTTGATATAGTACCGTATTTACTCGAATGACCATCCCTCTTGAAAAACTCCCCTTAAAAATTCCCGTCCCCCTGTTTAACGAGTGTGTGAAACATTACTCCCCCCTCGAATAATTACTCCCTTTAGGCATATGATAAATTTGTTGTGTATAATCTGAACAAAAATGGCATGTTTGGTTTGTTATGAAGTATATTTTATGAATTTAATTGATAGAAACATGCTTGAAAATGTTGATGAAATAATAATTCCCCCTTGACTTATTGACCCTTTGACCTTGACTTGAAATAATAATTCCCCCACTCAAAACAGTCAGAAGAAAAAATAATTCTCAGGTGCAATTATTTGAGTAAATACGGCATCTCTTGTTACTTGCTTGCTTTCCTACAGTACAATACATGAATCTCATTGAAATTATGGCTGGCAAAACAATTGTATCAAGTACATTTTTAAAACCAAAATTCTGTCACTGTTTGTTTCATATAAATACATCTGTTATTCATTTTATGGTCAATATTGATTGATATATTTAAGTCTTAAATCTTTGTGATGGTGGTTCTGCATAAAAGCTACTTAAAAATAATTATTGTTTACAAGGCTTTCAATGGAACAATTTTATAGAAAATGGAAGAAAAAACAAAAACATCAGCTGCCACAACAATGCAAACTGTGAAAATGAAATGGCAGAAAACAGAAAACTTAAAGAGTAAATATGGTCAGAAATTTTCAAATTAGCATCATTAAGATAAAGTTGCAAGAAATGTAAATGTAAGTTTGCCAGTTTGGGTTTGATTGTGTTTAGTGATGGAAAAGCGCCAGAAACAAGGGCGCCAGGCGCAAAGGGCGCCATGGCACCATTCAGAAATTGGGCGCCACAGAAAAAGGGCGCCAGGCGCCAAGATGAATAAGTCCATACGACACCCTGCGTATGCTGAAAGTGTTTCTACTGCACCCGAGTACACGCATCCACTTCTTAATTCGCGTTCACCAGGATGTTGAGCCGGAATTACAGCTCAGCGGCGTTCGACGTGAAATGACGTCGTAAAATTGATTACATCAAAATAGACAAAGGTACAGCATTGAAATTTCAGAATTAGATAGTTCTAGTAATTGTGTGTAATGTCCCAAAAAATTTCTATCAAATTATCATTATTTAAGTAGTTATTAATTTAACGTCAAAATTTTTGGTGACGTAAAATGTTTGACGTGAAATGTTGACGTAGAATGTGTAAATTTTGACGTAAAATTAATAACTTATTAAATAATAATTATTTTCTTAATTTTTTTTAGGACATTACACACAAGAACTATCAAATTCTGAAATTTCAACGCTGTACCTATGTCTATTTTGATGTAATCAATTTTACGACATCATCATTTCACGTCAAACGCCCGCTGAGCTGTAATGCCGGCTTAATGACAAAAACAACACTGGCAAAAAAATTTTTAAGTAAAATCCACATGACGAATTCAAACACGATGGAGATTGTCATTTGACAACAATCCATTCACTTCAAAAAGACTTTTCCTATCAATGTTTCCTTGAAATGGGCAAAAACGGAATTGCAACAATTTGAATCCTTTGATTTATAATTTTGCAAGTTCAATGGTCTATCATTATTATCTTCTGATTTGTCAGATACATCTGATGAACCGTTGCACGAAAGATTTCCACCCACTCACACCACTTCGTCCATTTTCTGGCGAATTCAGATCATCCACAGATGCGTTTTTGATGTTTTCTCTCCATTTATACAGCAAACCCTGCTGGCGCCTTTTTGGCGCCCTTTAAAAGCAGGGCGCCAGGCGTCAAGGGCGCCACGTAAAAAGGGCGCCAAGCGCCAAGGGCGCCATGGCGCCTTTCAGAATGTGGGCGCCAGGCGCCAAGGGCGCCACAGAAAAATGGCGCCAAGCGCCAATGGCGCCATGGCGCGGCGCCCTTTGGCGCCCTCAAATAGCGCCAGCGCCATGGCGCCATTCCATCACTAATTGTGTTTGTGGCAGATCTTAGGTTTTCAGCAATTTATGTTTACCTTTTTACCTTTACTATGATTATATATCTAAATCAACAAAAAATTACAATACCTGTTACTGACGTTTTCTGTACTCATCGGTGAGTGAGTAAAAAATAAATACTCTAAATTTACGTTTACTTTTGAAAAAGTTCAGTACTTTTTAACAACTCTGTTGTAGACGTGGTGCTCTGGGAGTCGGGGGGTCAGGAACATATCCAGGATTTTTAGCGGAGGCTGTTTGTTTACTGAGCCCAGTTGATGGGGGGGGGGGGGAGGGGCTTTACTCACATGATGATGGAATGGTGTCATAGCACTGGTGCCATTGTTATTGGCACCACAATGCGCTGATGCGTATTTCAATATACATACCGCATTTCCTTGAAATACAACATTGAAACCCCTAGGTTTTTTTGTGCTGAGGATTAATAACCCCCCCCTCCCACAAAATACCCCCATCTGGAATGATGTACATCATGTATGCAATGTACATGACGTTTTTATTGATGCCAATTTGCATCGCAGATAGACATATTTACCTATATGCTAATTTGTGTACTCATCAGTAATCATGAAAATCCGGCAAATCTGAAAAATTCTATTTTGAAAGCACTGTTTAATCCTTCCTTGTAAAATCCCATTGTCCAATGTTTTTGTATCTGAAGCTTATGTTGTGTATCCAAATGTTCACATAAGATTTGGATTCAAAAAACAACCAGATTTGGACACAAAACAAAGGATTTGGATAAAAAACATCCCAGTCATCCTTTTACACTTTATCAATGTCAAGTCGAAACAGAAATATACATTTGCAACATTCACATGAACCTGTAATGTCTAGCGACAGAATGGCCGGTGTCTGTCTGCTAGGCGTTTTTACGATGTACCGTATTTCCTCGAAATACCCCCCGGGGGGTGATTGTTTCATAGTGGTCCCGAGAGGGGGGGGGGTCAAACGAGGGGGGGGGGGTATTTCGAGGGGGGGGGTTATTATTTCACAAGAAAATTTTTGAAAACAAAGTACGAAATTGTCGTCTGAAACGTACGCAGACGTCGAAAAATGCAACAAAAACAGCCATTTATAAGGTTCTGTAGACTAATATTAGTATGTAGATGGTATGTACACTGTTCTAATGTGATTCCGACATTGTTTTAACGTGTGTTCTGCACTACGCAGAACACAAACTGCCATATTTGTGATGTACGTTCTTTTTACACTCAATTTGGGGGGGGTATTTCGAGGGGGGGGTGATTGTTTCATAGTGGTCTCGAAAGGGGGGGGTCAAACGAGGGGGGGGTATTTCGAGGGGGGGGGTATTTCGAGGAAATACGGTAAATAAATAGGTATAAACAATTTAACGGTAATCAATGCAAAATGTGGACATTATTTATTGCGAGCACGTCAGAGAGAACAAAGAGAATATTACTCAAAGCGAGAATATTACCGTCTCTTTCTCAAAGCGATGTTATTAAACATAAACAAAGCAAAATATGGAGAAAAAAATTATTGTGCAGTGCACGAACATGATCAGTATTCATCGTAAGGGCACTGGAGACCGCAGTCTGGTTGGCTATATATGAAAAATCCTGTGTTTGTTCATCTACCTATAAAATCATATGGAACTAGCAGGATTCACTCCGACCTTCGGTCGGGTTTGTGGTTCTCTACAATTAATACCATTGGAGGAAAAATGATAGTTTAGTTAAGTTTGCCCACATGCTAGGCATGTGTTTTGAAATGTGGTATGTAATGTACCAACAATAACAAGACCAATACCAAAGATGCAATGTTTTGGAATGGATTTTTGTAAACTTCCGTAAAATGGTTGGGCATGAAACTCGGTAGTAAAATGTGGACAGTTTGCGATTTGGTATGATGGTGTGCAGTGTGCATTCTGTGTGGTATAGGTTTTGTGATATGATAGTGTGGTTTTTGCAAGGTGTCAAACTTTGTTGTTATCTTAAATTGGTTACATTTGTGCTTTGCTGTTCTTTTTGTGTTTGTAAATCCTTGTGGTATTTATTGTAGAGAACCACAAAACCCAACTGAAGGTTGGAGAGAATCCTGCTATAGGTACCCACTACTCAGAGGCTTGAAAAAACTGACACCCCAGTGGGGACCCCCCTCCAAATGGCATCCCCTGGGGAACCCCCCAAAAGTGGCACCCACTGGAAACTGCCCAAAAATGTGACCCCCTAGGGCACCACAAATATGGCACCCCCTGAGGACCACCAAAAAATGGCACCCCTTAGGGACCCCCCAAAAATGGCACCCCCTAGGGACCCCCAAAAAATGGAACCCCCTGGGGACCCCCAAACATGGCACCCCCTAGGAACCCCCACAAAAATGGCACCCCCTGGGGACCCACCCAAAGTTGGCTCCCCCTGGGGACTCTCCAAAAATGGCACCCCCTTGGGACCCCCCCCAAAATGGCACCCCCTATGGACCCCCATGCAAAAAAAAATATAACACCTCCTGAAGACCACCAAAAAATGGCACCCCTGGGGACCACCCAAAAAATGGCATCCCATGGGGACCCCCTTGAAATGGCACCCCCATATGTACCACCAAAAAATGGCACCCCCTGGAGACCCCCCAAAAATGGCACCCCATGAGGACCCCCTCTAAATCCTGTAAACACAGCCCCTAGTTTGGAAACTCCTGTAAACTCAGCCCCTATTTTGGAAACTCCTATAAACTCAGCCCCTAACTTGCAAACTCCCATAAACTCAGCCCCTAACTTGCAAACTCCCATAAACTCAGCCCCTAATTTGTAAGCTTCCATAAACTCAGCCTCTAATTTGAAAAGTCCCATAAACTCAGCCCCTAATTTGGAAACTTCCGTAAACTCAACCCATAATTTGGAAACTGCTGTAAACTGAGCCCTAATTTGGAAACTCCCATAAACTCAGCCCCTAATACAGAAACTCCCATAAACTCAGCCCCTAATTTGGAAACTCCCTTAAACTCAGCCCCTAATTTGGAAACTCCCATAAACTCAGTCCCTAATTTGGAAACTCCTGTAAACTCATTTTCAGGTTTATGGTAATGTAGTGTCAAAATGGAATGAATATTTCAAATAATCGCTATCATCAATCCACAAATGCATCAATTCACAATTTTAAATTTTTTAGTCCCAGGGGTTAGACTTAAAGGTTATGGTAATGTAGAGTAGAAATGGAGTGCACATCTCAAATCACTGCAATAAAAAACCCACAAATGCATCATTTCACAAATTGAAAGTTTTTGGGCCCAGGGGTTCATCATCAGGGTTTTAGTAATGTGGTGTAAAAATAGAGTGTATATACGAAATCGCTACAATCAGAAACCCACAAACACATCATTTTATGATTTGAAAATTTTTAGCCCTGGGGGTTCATTTTCAGGGTTATGGTAATGTAGTGTCAAAATGAAGTGCATATTTCAAATCAAGGCAATCAAAAAGCCACAAATGCATCATTTCACAATTTCTAATTTATTAGCCCCAGGGGGTTCAATTTAAGGCTTACAGTAATGTAGAGTTGAAATTGAGTCATTTCAAATCAGTGCAATTAGAAACCTGCACAATGCATCATTTCACAATTTTAAATTTTTGGGTCTAGGGGTTCAATTTCAGGGTTTTAGTAATGTAGTGTCAAAATGGAGTGCATATTTGAAATCACTACAATCAGAAACCCACAAATGCATCATTTTATGATTTGAAAGTTTTTGGCCCAGGGGGTTCATTTTTGGGGTTATGGTAATGTAGTGTCAAAATGAAGTGCATATTTCAAATGAGTGCAATCAGAAACCCGAAAATGAATTATTTCACAAATTGAAAGTTTTTGGCTCCAGAGGTTCATTTTCAGGGTTATGGTTATGTAGTGTCAAAATGGAGTGCATATTTCAAATCAGTGCAATTAGAAACCCACATTGAATCATTTCACAATTTCTAATTTTTTAAGCCCTGGGCATATTTGAAATTGCTACACTCAGAAACCCACAAATACATCATTTTATGATTTGAAAGTTTTTGGCCCAGGGGGTTCATTTTTAGGGTCATGGTAATGTAGTGTCAAAATGAAGAGCATATTTCAAATGAAGGCAATCAAAAAGCCACAAATGCATCATTTCACAATTTCTAATTTATTAGCCCCAGGGGGTTCAATTTAAGGCTTACAGTAATGTAGAGTTGAAATTGAGTCATTTCAAATCAGTGCAATTAGAAACCTGCAAAATGCATCATTTCACAATTTTAAATTTTTGGGTCTAGGGGTTCAATTTCAGGGTTTTAGTAATGTAGTGTCAAAATGGAGTGCATATTTGAAATCGCTACAATCAGAAACCCACAAATGCATCATTTTATGATTTGAAAGTTTTTGGCCCAGGGGGTTCATTTTTGGGGTTATGGTAATGTAGTGTCAAAATGAAGTGCATATTTCAAATGAGTGCAATCAGAAACCCGAAAATTAATGATTTCACAAATTGAAATTTTTTGGCTCCAGAGGTTCATTTTCAGGGTTATGGTTATGTAGTTTTCAGGGTTATGTAGTGTCAAAATGGAGTGCATATTTCAAATCAGTGCAATTAGAAACCCACATTGAATCATTTCACAATTCTAAATTTTTTAAGCCCTGGGCATATTTGAAATCGCTACACTCAGAAACCCACAAATACATTTGGAAAGTTTTTGGCCCAGAGGGTTCATTTTTAGGGTTATGGTAATGTAGTGTCAAAATGAAGTGCATATTTCAAATGAGTGCTATCAGAAACCTGAAAATGCATCCTTTCTCAAATTGAAACTACCATATTACCTCGAATTATCCCCCCCCCCTTGAATTAACCCCCCCTCGAATTAACCCCCCCTCAAAATGGGCTGGGGAAATAATAAACCCCCCCCCTCGAAATACCCCCCCCCTTCGGAATGATGTACGTCATGTACATAATAAATACGTCATGTATGCAATGTACATGATGTATATTACTGTTTATTTGTATTGCAGCTACACATGGACATGTTTGTGTAGCTAATCTACGTTTTTATGTCCAAATATATCTTGTTTGGACACATTTATTACCTGTTTTGGGCATGCAAATGCCTACTTTTTACTACGATCCTTACGAAAATTTCTGACGAAAAAATAAGACCCCCCCTCGAATAACCCCCCCCCCCCCTCAAATTAACCCCCCCTCAAATTTTGCTGGCGAAATAATAAACCCCCATGGTGGTATTTCGAGGTAATACGGTATTTGGCCCCAGTGGTTCATTTTCAGAGTTATGGTAATGTAGTGTCAAAATGGAGTGCATTATATATCAAATCAGTGCAATTAGAAACCCACAATGCATTTTTTCACAATTTGAAAGTTTAGGCCCCAGGGGTTCAATTTCAGGGTTATGGTAATGTACTGTCAGAATGGAGTGCATATTTCAAATCATTGTAATCAGTAACCCACAAATGCATCATATCACAATTTATATTTTTTAGCCCCAGGGGCTTCACTTAAGGATTATGGTAATGTTATTGTTTCATGTGATTCTACAAATTTTTGTCTTTAAATTGAACCCAGATGGTTTTTCATTATTCATCATCGAAATATTTTTTTCTCATTCCTGCTTATGTTAACCTTTCCCAATTTTTTTCCATTGCATTCCAAAAAATTTCTGCTGTCAAAAAATATCCCATAAAATTTCTGCTGTCAAAAAATTTCTCATCAACTCAGCCCCTAATTTGGCAAACACCCATCAACTCAACTCCCATAAACTCAGCCTCTTATTTGTAAACTTGTGTCAACAGCCCCTTATTTTTAAACTTCTGTCAACTCAACCCTAATTTATAAACACCCATCAACTCAACCCTGAATTGTAAACTCAGCCCCTAAAAACTCAAGTCAACCCCCTATACATGTGCAATTGCATTCTTGGGAAGCAACTTTGCCATCTACTAACCCTGTTTGTCAAGATTGTAATGTGTTTGTAAAGGGCATTTTGTACTAATAAATAGTGACTGCATTGTGTGCAAAAACACACACGAATCGGGCAAAAATGAGGCTGTGATTGTGCCTCCTATCTTTTGCATTGGGCATACTTTGCATGCAGTTCACTCAGAAATATATATGTTCTAATATGTTCTAATAGGGGTAGCGCAGCAGCACACTGAGCATATTTTTTACTTTACACTTTCTGCACTTGGGGACTGAGTAAAACCAGTATACTTTACCATCTTGCATGCTTGAAAAAAGTGTGGTATTTTTAACAACTCTTGGTAATATCTGCACAACTCTGTACTACAATACTTGACGAAAATTTCTGGCGAGAAAATACCTCTTCACCTCGAATAAGCCTTCCCTCAATAAAGTCCCTGGGCTGGTGAAATAATAAACGCTTGTGAAATAATAATTTCCTTGGAATTTCGAGGAAACACTGTAAGCATTTTAGGATTCGTCGAGTATCAAAAATTTGACATTTAGAGAAACAGTCGTCAATAGACTATTTTCGAATAATACCGTCTCTTAATTTCACTGCAAATAGCCCATGAGTGAGGCATATTCCTTACGATAGAAAATCACCAGAGCCATGAAAAAAGTGATCGTGCACATAATAACATTGTTCACATCGCACTTTATATCTAGTGGTGAGTAGACATTTTTTTAGTTAACTAAAATTAAACTAAATAAATATTGGTTAAATCTCTCAAAAAAGGCAGAAAAAAAATAAAAAAAATTAAATAGAGATTTTTCTTATATTTTCTTTTCATAAAATAAGAATAATATAATAAGATTTTTAATTTCATTCAAAAGAATATAAATATGTCAAGAAATTTGGGAGTAGCCAACTTTCGATTCAAAATAATAAAATTCAGTGAGGCATCAATAAAACACAGCTACAGCTGCTGAGTATCCATGTGTGAACTGGGACGCAAATGTAAGGAAGGCAATATATTCCCATGGATTCTGTTGGTTGACCACCATCAATATTGGCACCTGGGCCAACCACTACAATGCCATTGGTGAGTGAAATTGTTTATCAAGTACAAAGCTTATTGTAGCCAAACAAGCTGTTTTTCATAGTTCCAATTCAAAAACTCATTCAAAAACTGAATGGTGACACAAATGCTGATTGATGTTTCCACCATCCACTGACCAATTATACCCATATTACAGCTCAAGCTTATTACATAAAATTTATGACAAATTATATTTAATTATTAATTTAAATAATGCTACTTAACAATTATATAATGTAAATATCATATACCATATTACCTCTTATATAAGGTATACCTCATATTCATTTCATCAGTTTTTTCGGCGTTTTGGTATACCTGATATTAGAGGTATCCTATATTTGAGGTATACCATTGTTTTTGTCAGATTTTTCAAACATATACCTAACCAAAAGTGAACAAAAACTATATTCATTTTATCAAACTGGAATGTAATGAAATGGTGAACAAGGGTCAATACAAAATGACCAGATTGGTTTTTGGAGCTCAAGTTGACTTTGACAATGAATTTTCTCTTCGAGTGAATAGTGCCGCTGTAGCTTGACATATTTTGCAGCGGCGGAAATCGGCCTAGAGTTGGCTGAGTGCCGGCCTTCGGCACCATTTTTGTCGTTTTCAGCCATGTTTGACAACGGTTTTTACAATTTTATGCGTTTTGGCAAGCAGCCAGCTGTGCCTTACATTAGAGGTATACCATAAATCCTTGAATAAATCCCCAGGGGTGTTATTTTTGTCCTCAGAATTTTTTGGGGGGGAACTTATTCGAGGGGGAGAGTTAATCGAGGGGGGGGAGTTATTTTGACGTCAGAACATTGAGTAAAAAGCATGATCAATACATGATTGAATGGGGTTAAGTAGGTTGCAAAAACGTGTAAGCCAGAGTAAAAATCACTTAATTCATGCAATGAAATCAATGATAGTGTGCATCAACTGCAAAAAATGCACTTTTTATGAACATGCCTATACATACAGACGTTTTCTATAAGTGTACTTTTACCAACACATAAAAGAGGGGGGAGTTATTCGAGGGGGGAGTTATTTTTCCTCAGTCAGTTTACAGGGGGGGGGAGTTATTCGAGGGGGACTTATTTGAGGATTTATGGTACCTTATATTAGAGGTATGCCTTATATTTATTTCGTCACATCCAAAAAGCCAAAAAATATACCTTATATTAGAGGGTACCTTATATTAGAGGTATACCTTACATTGGAGGTAATACAGGAATGTAAAATGAGTGACGTAAAATAGTTCAAGTAAATTTTTTTTTTATTACCGTATTACCTCGAAATACCCCCAGGGGGTTATATATTTCGCCAGCAAAATTTGAGGGGGGATAATTCGAGGGGGGGTTTATTCGAGGGGGGTATGTTATTTCGCCAGAAATTTTCAGAAATTCCCCATAATCAGACATAGATAAATCAAACAATTAAATGGATGTTTATGTGTTTGTATGCATATATGACTGTATATACACATAAACCCTTCCCTAACATCACTCAATCATCAGTTTAAACGTGTGTTCCGCATTGTACAGATCACAAACTGCGGTATTTGTCATGTACATTCTCTTTACACTCAATTTTAGGGGGGTATTTCGAGGGGGGGTATTATTTCCTCCGCCAAATTTTAGGGGGGGGGGGGTTCGAGGGGGGGTTTAATTCGAGGGGGGATAATTCGAGATAATACGGTAATGGAAAATTCATAACCAATAAATTAACAAAGATAATGATATGATATTTGATCCCACTACCTTACTCCAAAAATTCAGTACCATATCTTTATCCATTGGGTTGTAATCAATTTTAAATTATGACAAAATTTTGTAATTTTCTGTAACAGCTGTAATATTTATTGGCTTTAGACTTAGCACACTAGTATAGGCAGAGTTGTTAAAAGTTCCAACATTTTTGCCGGTAAGTATACGCAAATGTAAATTATTTATTTTTTACTAACTCCCTGAATACAGAAAATGTAAAGTAAAATTTTTTCTGCTTTTACTCATGAGTAAACGTGAGTAAAAAGTAAATACGTTTAATCAACTATTGTGTTAAGGTGCAATTATTAGTTTACAGAAATAATCAGTTTATGGACTACTGTTGAACGTCATGGACCACCACTTCCATAAAAATAAATACACGCAGAACTTCCTTGGTAGTAATTTTCTTCATCATCTGTACATTTCTCAACCTTCCTTTGTGCTTCCAAGAACTCTGCATTCAGGCATTCACCATAAACGCTTCAAAGGGCATCTAGCTGTTCTGTCGGACCCAGACATCAGGATAAAAGTGTGGCAGAAATTTGTGGTTAGCTGTTTTTTTGCATGTACAGAAAATGTGTCTATACAGGGTAACCCAGACCAGGTGCATGGTTTCAATTTGCTCCCAACATAAAAATTTTGAATGAAAACTGCTCAAATTTGGTATGGAAGTAGATGAATGTAGCCCATTTTGAATGTAACCCAGGTGCTTTACACGGACAAATATGGTAAGCAAAATTGCTTAATCATTTGCATATTATCATGGATAATGGTGGTGGTTATGTGGAGTGATATTGTTTAGCATATGATGTGATCAATGTGACAATTTATCGATATGAATATGTGCACTAAACATACTAAATGGGGTACATTTATCTACTGTCAAATTTTGCCAAATTTTGCCAAATACCAAATTTTGACTATTTTTTATGAAGAAGTGGTGCTTTGGTAGATGATTTAAATTGTGCACCTGACATGCGCCACGTTCAAACACGTATATGACACAGTGCATCACGTTTGGACATGAAATCTTGCGATATGAAACCGTGCACTTCACACAACAAATGGGGTACATTTATCTACTCCCACACCAAATTTGAGCAGTTTTTATTCAGAATAAACATGTAAAGAACATTTTGAAGCTGTGCGCCTGACGTGAGCCACCCTGTATTTACTACAGTATGCATATCCCATACTTTTCAGGCGTCGCCAACTGGCATGTCCGCTTCTCAGTTGTTTTTTGTAGCTGGCAAACGAGATTTTTACACAAATACAAATTTCCAAAATGAAGAGAAGTACAAGTATTTTCATTGGCAATCTTATGCGGACAATATCGACATACCAATAAACAGTACAGATCTTCAAAGCTGGGTGGCAGAGCCAAGCATTGCCTGGCGCCAGATTTAATTCTCCCTACAGATTTTGTAGGGTAGAGCATCCGCCTGATAGATTTTCAACGTTCCGCCAGGTACATGAAAAGTTTGCCTCGACAATGAATACTTTTGCCTGAAATACATGAAAGTTTACCTCGACGTCGCCGATATTGCAATATGACGCGTTTTACTTAGATTTTGGCCCGGAAAGAACTATTTCATCATTTTTTGGCCGTCGGCCAACTCGTTCTTTTTTTGATTTTGTTGGGCGGGCTACTCGCATAACTCGCGATTTTGTATAGTCCCATTCGCACTTCTTAGTCTTCACTGCCCTACAGCCGAAACATGAGGGCAGTGGAAATAAAGGAATGCATGCACAAGCATACAAAATCGCGAGTTATGCGAGTAACCCACTCGACAAAATCAAAAAAGAACGAGTTGGCTGACGACCCAAAAATGACGAAATCGTAATTTCCGGGCCAAATTCTAAGTAAAATGCATCATATTGGCATCACGCTAGCTGGTTTTCACAGTTCCTCATTGAAAACTCATTTTTGGTTTTCCAAATTGTTTAATACTGTGTCAGAATCACCTAAAACGGCCACCATCTTTGTTTTTTGTTAGTTTTCATGTGATGAAGTCATTATTGAATACTCTGGAAAAATATATTTTTATTATTTTTATTCTTATTAAGAGACAAAATATTTTTTTTTTGTTGAATAAGTACACATTTGTGGGACATGCAGTTAAAGGCAAGTGATGGAGAAAATTATGCTGTATTTTTTGGTACATTTTGGTGATTTTTAGTGATTACATACACTAATAAAAAATAAATTTTGTTTTATTTGTGAAAGTATTTTTTTAAATTCTATATTGCATTTTAGATAATAGCCCTCTAGCATAAATGTGTAGTTTTCCATTCTCTTTCATTTAGTTGTTGTGGAAATGAGCAATGTATAAGTATAAAATAACTAAAAAATGAAAATGTATATCACATGAAAAAAATTTTAAGATGGTTTTTACTGAACATGTAGTTGCAGCCTTTGCACACATTACAACAGCTATTTTTTAGGATGCAAAACAAAGGAATGGAAACAATTATTTTGTTTTCAATTCTTGCACCCAAAAATGAAAATAGCTTTATAAGAATATGAACAAAAATGAAAACTCAAATGGCAATACTGAAAACTGACAAACAGCCGTCATAAGTCTTCATCTAGCCCAGGATTTGTCCTCTCATGGTCCAGGCATCAAGTAAATGGTGTCAGCAAGCACTGATTTCAGGTTTTCAAACTTTTTACAAAAAATTATTGTAGGACATTTTTTTAGCAAATACAGCTTGCTATGAAGTTGCCCAGATATTGTGCATCAAGAGCAACAACAACAGCAACAACAGGGGGAAAAATCTGAAAAATAAAAACATTGTCTATTTAATTGAATAAAAGATGTTCTGGCCATTTCCACATGTTGTGGTACCCACCATTAGATAGAGAAAAAAATCTGTATAAGTCCTCCAAATTTGAACTTTCTGTGACCATCCAGTGCATTTGGGGTTACTTTTTCTGAGTTGGCGATCTGTTGAAAACTCACGTAGCCGGCACGTCGCCAGAGAAACATTTGGTGATGTTTTGGTGATGCTGGCACTATTCAACATTGGATAACACTTTTGAATACTGGCGACATATGCATCATGGCACCCTACATCACCAGTTTTCACCTTTTAAAACACAAATTGAAAACCAAAATAAACATTTCTGAAAACTGAATGGTGACACGTACAGCAATGTTGGTGACGCGTTGCCTCTGTCTTGGTGACGCATAACCATACAGTTTTCAAAAATGGTTACCAAAATGTCAATATAGCCGAAAAAAGTGACTTGCCAAAACCATTTATCAGATGTCATAACCATTATTGAAAACTAAAAATGCAAATTTACCTTTTTTGAAAACCCATCGGCGACGCGTCGCCGTTCAGTTTCAAGGTGAGTTTTCAAATGGGAACATTGTAAACTAGCTAGTGTGGCCACATTGCAATATGGGCGACGTCGGGGCAAACTTTTCATGTATTTCATGAACTGTGTTGCTCTGGTGCATGTGCGTCGACCTGGCGGAACGTTGAAAATCTATCCGGCACATGCCCTACCCTACAAAATCTGTAGGGAGAATTAAATCTCATCCCTGGGAGGGATACTTTCACTATTTAGAAGTCTGGAGCAAAAATGGCTTATTGGATAATTACAGTGAAACCGCAATACTAGCGGGTATATTTCAGTATCGTGAGTCATTTCCCTTTCTATTGCTGGAGCGTGTACGAAGATCATACCTGCTTGTTTTTAAGTTCTTAAAATCATATTCATATTTTAAAACAATCACAAAATCGCAGGCCCCTTGGGCGTGGTGATCGGCTACCGGCGGTACCCGGGGCAGTGGGAGAGCAACTTTGCAGTGACGTCGGAGCACAGGACCGCATCGGCGCAAGGCACGACGGTCCAGTGCCAGCTGCTGTGCACCAAGGCGATGACCTGCTACGCCTTCAGCACCGTCAGGGGCAGCGTTGTTAAAAGCACTAAACTTTTCCCAAGTGTATGTAAAAGTAAACTGTAAAGTAGGTATTTGTTTTGTACCTATCACCTGAGTGAATACAGAATATGTAAACTTATTTTTTAGTCTTTCTCGTGGGTAAATGTAATGTACTTTTACCCAGAAAATGTAAAAGTCAGTATTTTTACACATTTTTCCCCAATTTTCACTCAAATCACTAATTTTCATACCTTTTGGTACATTATCACCTGAAAACATTTTTGATTAGGTATTTCAGTTATTTTTGTCTATATAATATACATGTTAACATTTTTCCAAAATTTAGCTTTTTCCCCTTATATGTCAATGCCTTTAAAACCCTACATAAAAGCCTATTTGAAATACGTTTTCTGTACACAAGTACTTTAAAAAGTACACATAAAGTGAGTGCAGGAACTTCTTTCAGAAGAAATGTAAACATATTTACTCTGTACTCAAATATACCTATGTGATGGAGTAAAAGTAAATAAATTTTTACAACTATGGCAGGAAAGCCAGAATCTGCAGACTGCACCACGAAATACAGAGGGTCATTGACAACAGGACACCCAGCGACTCTGGTGCAATCTTCTATGTGACTGATTGATTCACTCCTCAGACTGATGATGTAAAATCATGGATATGATGTGGTGATGTAAAGTGTAAAATTCCCTAAACTCTACTTTGCTTTGTACACTCCAGAGTTGTCAAAAGTACTGAACTTTTTCAAAGTAAATGTACACACATAATTCACACACATAAACATTCACACACATAATAAAATTCATTTATTTACTAGGAATTCACACACATAATAATAACGGTACATATTGCTTGTGTGAAAAAGCTGGGTTCGCATGGGGGTCAAATGAAGACCACAGATGCATATAGGGTTCAAACGATATGACTTTTCGATATCGATATTCGATATTCGATATTTTTTCAAAATTTTCGATATTGATATTCGATATTCGATATTTTTTTCTGAAACTCGATATTCGATATCGATACGATATGGAACCTCGATATCGATATTCGATATTCGATATTGAAAAATGGTCGATATGCGATATTCGATATTTCGATATTTTCAATATTGCCATATGCTTTTGGTATAGCAAGGCATATTTCAAGTGGCATATTGTATTTTCATGTGGTTGCACACATGTTTAATCATCTCTTTACTGAAATTTGAATGGTGCAAGTGATATTTTAACAAGCTTTACATCACTCAATGGTAGAAAATAGAAGAAAAACATGATGAATCAAAGTGTATCAGACAAAAAACAATTGGTAGATATTACAGTTCATCCTAACCTAATTGCCTAAGGGCATGTTGCAAAAAAAAGTATATCAGCGTTTTCTGGCTTCAAATTTAGAACTCCAACAACAATGACATTATAAATACTGTACTTTTACTCATCAAATACAATACTATAAGCACATCAGATCAACCATAAACATCTCAAAATGAAAATGAAAAGTAAATTTGGGGACACAATACAGGTTCGATATATCGAAAAAATGGTCGATATTCGATATCGATATTCGATATTTTTTCAAAATTTTCAATATCGATATTCGATATTCAATATTTTTTCAAAATTTTCGATATCGATATTCAATATTCGATATCAAAAAATGGTCGATATCCGATATTCGATATTCAATACGATATATTGTTTGAACCCTAGATGCATATGCATTAAATTGTTTATGTGTGATTGCTGGGAATCCCATTAGTGTGTGAAAAAATTGTGTGTGAATTTAATGCTGCTTTCAGTTCATTTTTTACTGTGTGAATGTGTGAATATCACACTATTGTAAATACAATCTATGTGCCGTTTAGTGGAGCGCTGTTTGTGCTTCCTGTGTGTGTGTGCACCCACACCACAAAAAGTTTCGGATTTTTTTTCTCACACTTTGCACTGAAATCTACCATATTCCATCTGAATATCAACCAAAAATATTCAAAACTTCAATCCACTCCACTATGGGAACATTCTGTGCAAAATATGATACCCTTTTTTCACTAGTTTGTACCTTGGCAAGTTTCTTTTCGATGTGCCCAGTTTATCAATTTATAGAATGGAATGCAAAATCACATAATGACAGTCACTCAATAAATTTCGCTATTCACTAATCCTTTGACTAAGTTAAGCCTATTCGCACACACTGATTTTTGCCACATTAATCGGTAGATTCTCGATGAACATCTCCGCAATGAACATCTTCACCGATGAACATCCAATTGAGATGATCATTCATATATAGTGGATGATCATCGGTAAATAATGCTGAACACCTGATGACCATACAAAAGCTAATGTACTGATGAACATCTCACGTGACATGTGCGTCTGTTGTAACCTAAATATGTCAGCAATGGTCAAAGTTCAAAGCTTAATTAATCCTCCATTTGTGGCATTTTTTAGAATGTGTGGCACATCAGAGTTCTTCAAATTACTGAACTTTTTCAAAAGTATATGTAAATGTAAGTATTTTTTTACTCACCACAAAGTAAAAAATACTTTTTTTACTTGTACTCATGTGTAAATGTGAGTAAATTACTTTTTTCCCAGAAAAATGTAAAAGTGAGTACTTTTCCCCTGGAAAAAAGAAAACGCTGCCAATTTTTACATGTGAAAGTGGGTTTTACACTGGAAGACATAATAGATGTTGTTTTATAGTGATTATTTAATATTTTTTACAAAAATGATATGATTTCTTCAAAAAAATTTATTTTAGCAACAGAAAATTGTGATTTTAGAAACAAAAATACATTTGATGACTTTTCTAATGCACACTTATTTATTTTCATTACTTATACACCAAATTGTTTATTCTGAATGGTAAATTACATTTATGTTCATTACCTAAAAGGCCAAATCATTTTATGATTGACAGTAAAATAGGGCTTGCACTCACTTATCTATTTGCACTACATTATCCCCATTGTCTGCTTAATAGTGATGTGAAAGCGCCATGGCGCTGGCGCCTGGCGCTAGTGCCAAAGCAAAAAGCGCCATGACGAAATCTTGAAATATCCAATAGATTGAAACGCTGCAACCCCCAACCCCCAGACAATTTTTCAGCTTCTACCACTTGGGAGAGGCAATTTGCTATCTATTTGAACCAGTCTTAGTTACACTTGTGTGTTGAGCAAGACAACTTATTGATTTCCATTATTTGACTATTTTTGTGTTTTTGGAGGCAATACAGGTTATTGAAAGTGAAGAAAATAGTACTTTGTTTCACCTGTATCATTAAAGGCAATATCATTTTGGTGCTGGTGCTTGGCGCCATGGCCCCCTGGCAGCTTTGTTGCATGGCGCTAAGGTCCAGAAAACGCCATGGCGTGTGGTGCCTTTGGCGCTTGGCGCTAGTTCCGGAAAAGCGCCATGGCGCTTTTGGCGCTTGGCGCCAAAAGTCTGGTGTTTTTTACATCACTACTGCTTAGATCTAACTGCATGCACTGAATACACGTGGGGAGTGGGATGTTCATCAGTACATTGAAGATGTTCATCAATACATGAGAGGTAATGAACATCTCGCACTGCAGGATGATCATTCATACCTGGGTGGGGATGTTCATCAGTACCCTCCCCATTAATCCTGCCCTGATATTTTTCGGTTCCTATCATTTGATCTCTATTTTTCAGCAAAAAATCCCCCTCAAAACTTGACCACAGCCCCCCCCCCCACTTATGCAACATCAAACATGCTGATCCCCTTATGTCATAAAGAAATGGCATGTGCCTAGATTATTGCTTCAAACACAATGTCTAAACCCATGGGAAAATATCTTTTGATCACAAAAATTAAACAACAGACGGCAATCTTTTGTGCAATCTCAAGTGCCGCGATCTCAATTGATTTTTTAGGAGCTCAAAAATAGTGCCATTCTATTCATAATTGTGATTTTTTAATTAGTAAATTGAAATTTGCAAATGCAAATGGCAATGCAAATCGAATTTTTTTGTTTTCAGAGTTTGCAGGTTTTGGGTTTTCCAATTAACCCTTTTGCGCCTTTTTCCTGTGGCGCCATTGGCGCTTGGCGCTGTGCTACGGAAAAGCACCATGGCGCTTTTGGCGCTTGGCGCTATGATCCCATGGCGCCATTGGCGCTTGGCGCAAGCGTTTTAAAAAGCGCCAAAAAAGCGCCAAGTGGTTCACAAAAATATATCATTATTTTATGTAAAAAGACCTTGTGTGCATAATTTACATAATTAAATGTGTTTAAGCGTATTTCAGGAAGAACAAATCTATGTACTTGCTCATCTTGTAAACCATTTCCGTGCAAGGATATCCAAAACTTTTCCGGAATAATGGGCCTAATGATTCCCATCCCAATTCAAAGTTTGCTCACGAGCCGATGAACGACGTTCAAATGCGCGTTCGACGTATCTATAAAAATCTAAGCACTTTTTTCTAGATGGCTTGCCATTGTTACCATATTTCTTCGAATAGAAAAGCACCATTCTATTTTTTTCATCAACTTTTTCACCTGGCATTCTATTGGAGGTGCCTTTTTATTGGAGGCTGCCGTTATATTTTTTCACCAATATTTTTCAGACATTCTTCATTTAAACATAGTGTTTTTATGAAACATAAACAACTTTCCATATCACAGAATCAATTCAAACAAAACCAAATGTGAAAACAACCATGAATCTTCCAACCTAATTTCTACCTGCCATTATATTGGGGGGAGGTGCCATTTTATTGTTTTCGTGGGCACGCAAACGTGCTAAAACCTGCCTTTCTATTGTAGGTGTAGTTCTATTGGAGGTATGTGATTCTATTAGAAGAAATACGGTAACCCAACTCTCAGCTATAAAATAACATCAGAAAAAGAAAAGTTTTGACTCGATTTGACTTATTATTATCTTGCGTCTCACACAAATATGTAAATAGCACTGCATTAGCATGGTTGCACTTTATGAGCAGCAAAAATGTTTGGCGCTGGCGCTATTGGCGCTTGGCGCCAACATCCTCTGGCGCCATTGGCGCTTGGCGCCATGGTCCGGAAAAGCGCCATGGCCCTTTTGGCGCTTGGCGCTATTTTGCTGTGGCGCCATTGGCGCTTGGCGCTCGCATGCCAAAAGCGCCATGGCGCTTTTGGCGCTTGGTGCCAAAAGTCTGGCGCTTTTTACTACACTACTTGTGACTAGTGAAGTGATGGAAAAGCGCCAGAAAAGAGGGCGCAGGCACCAGGCTAAATAAGTACGTACAATACCCTGTGTGTGCTAAAAGTATTTATTTCTCCAGCATTGTTGGCTGTTGCACACACATTCACGTCATTTTCAACAAAAAAACGAGACTAGCAACAAATCTTTTGAACTATTTATAATGGCCCCACGCACACTAGTTTACTGGCGGTAAACTCAATTTTTTAGTTTACCGGCTAAATTCATGCATGGTAAAAGTGGGCCGAGTTTAGGCCGCCATCTTTATTTTTTCAAGTTTGCCAGTGCTGTGAATTTACGCTGTAAATGTTAATTTTTATTTTCTTTAATTGTGGAAGAACAGAGCATTGTTCATGCAATTTTTTCTGTCATCGTGTACAGTACGTCCTGTAGATGTTGTCAAAATTTTCAAAATATTTTTAAGTGCAAAATTGGATTTTTTATCAAATTTATTTATTTTTGGCAGATAAAAATTCATATAAAATCAACCGTTTCATTTATTTGTTTATTTAATGGATGGAAATGAACAGTTTTCATTCAGCTATTGATTGGTATACACGGCGGACATTAAAAATGAAAATTGGATTTTTCATGAATTTATTTCATAAAAAAACATTTTAATCAATAAAAATTCAATGGAATGCACAAATCATTCAAAAATTGGACACATGAAAGACAACCATAAGATGCACACATAACACAATTTTCGCAGTGTAAAATGAAAGACTTTTCAACTTATGATTTTTTCATTTTTCTTATTAAAGAAGTCTGTAAAAAAATTAAAAAATGACCAAAACTTGTCAATGAAATGACAGTTTGTTCGCTTGTTACCATTGTAACTAATTGCACTTGAAAAATTGACTGTAAGTGTGGCACATAGCATGCAAATGATTTTTTAAAATTTTTCATTCAAGTTTAACGTGAGTATGTGACTGAATTGCAAACTGCTATTTTTACAGCAATTTTTCAATTTGATTTAAACATAAAACACAGTTGTAAATTCAATAATATAAATGATTTACCGATGCAACACAACTAGCGGGAGTAAGCATACAATTCTTGATCATTCCCCTCATGTGGCTGGTTTCTCTCTTGTCAATGTACATTTGTATTTACACTGGAGGGACATTATCACGCTGAGTCAATTTGAGTCAGAAGATGCAGATTTAAACAAAAATACTGCTTGAAGCACTAGTACATTGTTCCACTATGCCTGAAATTCTTTTAGTTATATTGTCACATTATTAGCTGTTGGTTACTCTTATATGTATTCCTCAAACAAACATCTTATATGTATTCCTTGTTTAAGTTTACTATATGTATGAACTTTTACATGTATTCCTTTTTTTAGTTCACTATATGTTTGAATTTATACATTTTTCTGCATCGCCACAATTGATGGCAAAATTTTAAAAAATTCATAAAATTTTTTTGGAAAATAGTTAGGACTTGTAAAAAACACCATTAACACCGCGATCTTTTTCTGCACATGTCAGTGAAAAAATGGCTCTAATCTGACCTACGAGTGACAAATGAAGTTACTTTTTCATCGGTGGGGGTTGGCGTCAAACTGAGTCAAAAAGCGACGTTTTGCGACGTTTTTGGCGACTGTCGCGACGATTTATGACTGTTTAATTTAGAGTAAAACAGTAAAAGTAAACTGGCGACGCGTCGCTTTTTTTAATTTAGCAGGGTTACGGTAGCGTCGCAAGTGTCGCAAAAGTCGTTCAGTTTACCGGTGTACTTCACGCGACTATTTTACTGTTAAAGTGCAAAAAGTAACAACTTTATGAGCAGAATGCTAATTAACAATCATTATAAGCATCAAAATAAGACATAAATGCTATAACAAGCACAAATTACTTGATTCAGATGAAACTCAAAAAACAGTAGTTTACATCTTATGTGCAACACTTTCTGCGTCGCATGCGTCGCCAGCGACGCGTCGCCAAAAATTGCATTCAGTTTGTCCATTACGTTTCACATAAAAAATAATCTGGCGACGTGTCGCATTTCTGTGATATGCCGAAACCACTTACCCCAGAAAGTGAAACACAAAAATAAACTAATTTTAACACGTCGATCATAAAGGTAAACCGACGCGTTTCAGTTAACATTTTTGATCAACGTGCCGCGTTGGTAAACTAGTGTGCACACGCACAATAAGTCAAACACAATGAAAATTGTCACAAAAAATGCATTTACTCAAAAGTGAAAATGATGTTCTGTTTGCAAACGTTTTCTTGAAATGGACAAAAACGGAATTGTGATGATTTGAATCCGTTAATTTACAGGTTTTTCAAGTTTGATTGACGGTCTATCATTGGCAGCGTCTGATCTATCAGAACCACAATTCGAGGAAATACGGGAGGGGGGGGGGTATTTCGAGGAAATGCTGTAATCACTTTTACGTTTTCCAGGGGGAAATATTTTACTCACGTTTAATCATAACCATGATGAGTTTATGTTTTCTGCACTCAGTGCGGTGAGTAATTTAAAATACATTTGTAATCCATTCCATTGTGATCCCTATGATGACCAATTGGGATGTGCCGTGCTTCATATTTGTCATTTGAAAATGAACTGAAAAAATTGCCAAATTTGTGTACGAGTAAAACACACTGCATTCCAGTAAAAGTATGCTCAAGGAAGTAATTACATAATTTTTCTGGAAAATTATTAGTGAGCCCCGCCATGCTCATTAATTTTGTTGAGCACACATGCACAGGCCCAGGGTTAATTACACTTCCTCGTTGACAGGAAACTGAACTTCTACCAGATTGGTACCGAATACCTAGGTATATATCAATGACATACCGCATTTCCTTAAAACACCCCCTCGAGTCGAAATACCCCTCACCCTCGAAATACCCCCAACTGGCGATTCAAGAAAATTCTGGCGAAATAAAAATCCCCTCGAAATACCCTTCCCCCTCAAAATTTCCACTGTGAAGAAATACATCCCCCGGGGGTATTTCGAGGAAATAAGGTATTTCTTAAATAATTGTAAACATGTAGACATTTCTTCCCGGAAAAGAGTTGGTTGAGATGCCAGCTTGGCACCGGCCACCGGGACAAAAAAACTTTGATGTGTTTCTGTGTTCCCTAGAAAAACTCATTTGAGTCTTGAGTTTTTCAAGATTTTCGAGTTTACGTATTTCTGTGTAAAACTTATACATGTTTTACCAGAGTGATTTAAGTACCGTATTTGCTTGAATAGTTCCCCCTTGAATAATTCCCCCCCCCCTCGAATTTTCCCGCCCTGTAAGACGAGTGAGGAAATAATAATTCCCCCCTCGAATAATCACCCCTTTAAAATATTTCATCAATTTGTTGTGCCCAATTATAACAAAAATGGCACAAGTGCGTGTAGCATTCGAAAAATAACCTGTGATTTATATTTTCAAAAATCACAATAAATATAAATAACCCGTGATTTATATATATTTATATTTTTTTCAAATTCTGAGTGATATATTTATATATATTTTTCAAATTCGAAAAAAAATCACTGAGAAAATCACTCATACTAGATACATTGTTGTGCAAGTATTGCGCTTCATGACTAAAACATGTAATTTGTGTGAGAGAATTCTGAATTTTGCAAGAGACTTTTCTCCTGAAAATCTCTCATCTGCTCATGCAGAGCATTATTGAGTTAAAATAGTGTTTGAAGCAGGTAGATATTGTGCCTACACACACTAGTTTTCACCATGACTTTTTTGAAAACTGAAATGGCCAAAAATGGTGACATGTCACCATCCAGTTTTCCACAATAGAATGCTGTAGATGTTCAGTTTTCACATATAGCGTGAATTTCAGTGGGGTTGTTTTGGCAAGTCACTAGTTTGCCACTGTTTACCTAATGTGAAAACTCAAATGATGACAAATGGTGATATAACCATCACTTAGTCTTCATTATGTGTGTGACAAAGATGTAAACTGTTTTAGTAACTTTTTATGTCATCCTGCTATAAATTGTATTGTCACGTTTTAGTGTATAAAGCATCTCTCTATCTCATAACATACTTTTCTGAAATAAAACAACATTGAATCAAAAATACCTGCTTGATGTCATCAAAAATGATCTACAATAATTGAAAACTCACTTCACCACTTTTGAAAGCCGGCAACACTTGGTGACATCCACCAATGTTGCCAGTTATCAAATATGGGGGACAACTGTGGAAAACTGTCACCATGGTGCCAACAAAATGTCACCAAAATTTTGCCAAACATGTAGCTGTGTGCCCTGAGTTTTCACAGCTCACCACTGTTGAAAAAGTAGCTTTTTAAAACACTAGATGATTGCATGAACTACTGCATTTCCTCTAAATACCCCCCCCCCTCAAAATGGACACTATGAATTTATAACCCCCCCCCCTGGTTTAACCCCCCTCAAAATTCTCACTCTGAAAAAATAAACCCCCTGGGGGTATTTTGAGAAAATATGTTAAGTGAATTCACACTAAACTTCCTCGGCATACCTGGCACTGCTGCAAGTACTAAGCACCTATTTAGTCAAACATCACTGCCACAACCAGGCGCTATAGGTTCAGTGCAACATGTTTGCAGTGCAAAATGTTTTTGAAGTTGTCATTGAGGTTGTAGGTCGAATTTTTCTGTTGTGATAATTGTGTGATATTTTCACTTGTCAATATTGTATGAAATGAATACTGCTTGTGAAACAATAATAAATAGATTGTAGGATGTTAGAGTACATTTTTGTGCTTGCAAATGGTAAATTAAGCCCACAATAGCCCATAATTTTGCTTGTAATTGAAATAAACCGCAAGTGATTTTTTGTGATTTTTTTTGAGCTTAGAGTTATTTTTTCAGTGATTTAATTATATTTTCTGAAGGCCTTGAGTGATTTATATATATTTATATTTTTTCCAAGTTTGGGGTGATATATTTATATATATTTTCCAAACAATTGGTGATTTTTTTGAATGCTAAGTGCGTGAAATGACTTGATAGAAGGATGCTTGAAAATTTTGACGAAATAATAATTCCCCCCTTGAAAAATTCCCCCCTCGAATAGTTCCCCCCTCAAAAAAGTCTGGCGAAATATTAATCCCCCAGGGGGATTATTCAAGCAAATACGGTATATCTATTTTAAGAGGAGAAAATATGAAAATATCTCATTCATTTTTATTTATACATATTTATTATTTTCACTGCGTTTTTCAAAGATTTCATTGAAGGTATGTCATTTTTGAAGGATTCTGTGAAATCAATTTTCTGAAAATAACCCATTTTTCGTATGCTAATAGATTTTTATTGTTTGTATACTCGCTGGACTGTTCAGCATAAATGTTATGTAATGCACATGCACCCAACGAAATTCTTATTTAAATATGATTTTCGATGGTAACACTACTCCACGTCTACGGCCAACACGCGTCCAGCGTGTTCCACTCACAATTCATTACATCACTTTTTTAATTTAATTACATGTATGCCCTCAAAAAGAACAAATTCCATGACCGCTTTAGCGGTGCTTTTACACCACTACCAGACATGAAAATCGAAAGCGGGAAGGAAAAATAAGAAAACACTCATGCGCCACGCTCCCTGCAACATGGAAATGAAGCTCAGTGAACTGGTCAGTGTGGCGGTACACATCTAAACCCATTACACATCTAGACAAAGTCTGCGGATCAACAGCGATTATCTGAACACATGTTGGATCGATAAGCGTCTATACTTTATTCAATCAAACAGGCCGTATTACCTCGAATTATCCCCCCTCCCTTGAATTAACCCCCCCCCCGCATCCTCGAAAAACCAACAGGTCTGAGCAAGCTGGGGAAATAATAAACCCCCTCGAAATACACCCACCCAAAAACAGTGTAAAGGACATCTAAACAACAAACACCGCACTGTGTGATCTGTATAATGCAGAACACACGTGAAAACTAATGACTGAGTGACGTTAGGAGGACAGGGTTCTTGCATATACCAATACAGTTATATATGCCTATGAACACTTATACATCTATGTTATTATTGGATTTTCCTACTTTTTAGTACCGTATTTCCTCGAATTACCCCCCGGGGGTTTATTTTTTCAGAGTGAAAATTTTGAGAGAAAAACGAGAAAAATGCAACAGTAACCACCATTTATAAGTTTTTACAGCCTTATATAAGGATGTAGATGGTATAAACGATGTTCTAACATAACACCGTAAGTGTTTTGAACGTCTGTTATGCATTTCCCGGACCACAAATTCATAGTGCCTATTTTGAGGGGGGGGGGGTATTTCGAGGGGGGGGTATTTTGAGGAAATACGTTATGTGGAATTTCATAAAATTTCTAACGAAATACTAGACCCCCTCCTCAAATTAATGCCCCCCCATCAAAATTAGCTGGGAAAATAATAAACCACCATGGGGGTATTTCTAGGTAATAAATATGGTAGCTCAGTATTCAGCGGCGCAGGCAGCATGCATTGTTTCCATCATCAAGGAGCCTGAATTTACGGTGGGCACGCTCTACAGTCGGCAGCAAACACAAAGGCATAGTGGTCGTCTATGCATTTGTGTTTGCCGCCCACTGTAGAGCGGGCGTGTAAAATAAAACACTAAACTCGTAATCCTAGATGTGTGATGATCATTTAGATCAGTGGCAGGTTTAGATGTGTAATGGGTTTAGATGTGTACTAGGCCTCATTCAATAAAATGTCTGAGTGCAGCCGCAGCGTGCATGAGCTGTGTCTACTCTGTTTACCACGGCATCAGCAATTATTTATAAATATTTACATCACGGCCCGAAAACTTTTATTACGCTTCATTGGACACGTGTCATCCGCGTGCCCTTCGTAAAGTAGTAGCCCTAGTAGCGGTGGGATCGCGCCACGTGCGTGGGCGGGTACAACGTTGGCACTTTGCCAAGGCGCGTTGGTTTAGGTTTTGAGCTTGGCAACTTGCCAGTTCGTAGGCAGCCCACCGTAAGTGTTTTTGAATTTTTTACATTTTTTTCGAAATTCATACAATATCTTAAAATAAATTTGGAATAGTTTTTAATTTTCAAATTTTTTCAACCGAAATCTGAGTTTTAGAAGTTTATGAATTCTGGAAATTTGGAAAAATCATGCATCCGCGTTGAACGCAATTGAGTTTATTGGAAAGGCTGAATTTTGGTCTCCGTCAATAATAGCCGACAAACAGTTCATTCAAGCGAACTGAAATGCGTTCGAAGCTGAGTTGTGAGCTTTCAAATTTTTATTTGAACTTTCTGTGTGTAGGGCCATTGAAAATGTTTTTGTGTTCTGAAACAGTTTTCAAGCCGTTTATTTCTTTAAGCTATGCGGCACACCCCAGCCAGTTTTTTGCGCTACCAAGGAATCCATGTGAAATTAGGTATGCATGTGTCGTGGTGCGTCGAATGTCCGTATTTTGAGACTTTTTGGCGGCAGGAACAGGAGCGAAAAAAAGGGCACAACGCCTAGTTTTCAAGCGAAATTTCGAGAACTCACAAACAGCTTAGAACACATTTCAGTTTTCTACAGTGAAGTTGCCGTCAACCACAGTGGACGGAGGTTAAAAATGACTCATTGTGGAAAACTCAAACACGTTCAAAGCTCATTTATGAGTTTTCGAAATTTCTTGTAAAAACTAGTGTGCGCAGGCCCGTTGTGTCATTATATTCACTACCGTCGGGCATCGAATAGTCGGGATTTATCGAGGGAATCCCATTATTTAACCACAGCGACTCGTAACCCATCGACTGGTAAGCCAAAGTGCCTCGTCTCTAAAGCCACAATCGAACTTTTGACTCGTCACCAAAAGTGTGTCAGTATTTAACCCTACTGTGTCGTTATTAAAGCCATGTGTACATAGTGCATATTTTGTGTCATTATTTAAGCCATTTTTGTATAATGCCGGTGAATACATTAGCGCACCGCCGCAACTGAACCTACACAAATGTGTTTACACGGTGACATAATGATACTTAATGATAATAATGATACTTATTATAATGATACTCAATGATAATAATCATAATTATTGATTTTTTTAAACAAAGTATATATTGCAAAAGTTCATTTTAATTTGTGTAATCTAGGTTATTTGTATGTGCAAATAAACATTTCTTTTAAAAATGTTTTCTTAAATAAATAAACATTTTCTTAAAAAATAACATAAATTAATAAATATTACTTGGAAATTCCAATGTTTTTCCAATGTCTGCTTCTAAACGTACTGATCTACAGCACACAAAAATAAAATTTTCAAGTTTGTGCAAATAGAAGTACCGATCTACATGCAGATCGGTACTTTCAGAATTACCGAAAAAAATTGTGCATTTCAAGTACCGATCTAACATCGGTATTTTGAGAAGCACAAGTTTATTCAATGTAGATCGGTACTTTTATCAGTACAAAAAAAACACAAAAAAAAGTTTGTGTTCTAAAAAGTGTCGATCTAACATCGGTACTTTCAGAAGCACAAAAAATAATGTGCAGATCGGTACATTTAAAAATACAATTTTTGAAAAAGTGTGTAGATCAGGTACTTTGTAAGATACAAAACATGAAAAAGCTTGTAGATCGGTACTTTTAAAATTTCCGTAACCGTATTTTGCAATTTTTTCACATTTTTCAACCCCCCGTATCTCAAAATTTATTTTCACACCCCCCACTTTATTATTTTTTTGATGCGCTGTTCAATGGGGACCCAAAAATGGTCATACATAACTCACAATTGAAAATTTTGCAGATCGGTACTTTTAGAAGCACACCCTTCATATGTACTATTCATCCATTTTGTATGTGACCGTTAAGTATTTACGTGTATTGCGTTGCGGCTTACGAGTCAACACATTGGCTTTAATAATGACACATTTTTTCATGATCATTTTGGCTTAAATGTCGCTATACTTTGGCTTACCTAGCGAGGTACTTTGGCTTTACAGTCGATGGGTTAAATCTCGGGTAGCTTAAATCTTGCTATACTCTCGGATTTATCGGGAACACTCATATCGCTTTACTGATGTGCCCAAATGTTTAGTTCGACACTTGAGCGATTCTAGAGTATCCAATAGGTCTGGTTTGGAAATGAAAACGCTTTCGCGGGGGCATGTACATGAATACAACTAAATATTTATGTATTGATGTACCCGCACTAAACACTCTTTTCAGATGTATAGGCGGCTCGAGTGGCCAGCGCGGCCGCGGTGACAAACTAAATGAACCCGGCTATCATCAATGTGCGACATTTCAACCATATGTCATCTGCAAAAAGAGAGTGCGAATAATCTCGCTTCGAACACTCCGCAGTGGATCAGCTCGTTGAACGGCAGCGGGGGCAGCATTGAATCTGTTTATAAATCACAGTGTTCGTAGGGGGCGGCCCGCGTGAATTAATTTTGCCGTTTTTAATTAACACCTTTTTAATCATGCATTTTTAATGACATCGTTATAAATAATCAAGAATTTTTAATTATCATGGTTTTAACTACCGTATTTCCTCGAAAAAAAACTCCCCCCTCGAAATAACCCCGTCTCGAAATACCGCCCCTCAAAATGGACACTATGAATTCATTATCCCCCCGTCGAAATATACCCCCCATTTTGATTGTAAAGGGAATGTAAACGACAAAAGCTACGGTTTGTTATCCGGGCAATGCCGAACAAACGCTAAAAACAATGACTGAGTTACGTTAACCCTGTTTTATACAATCTACCGTATTTCCTCGAAATACCCCCCCTCCTCGAAATACCCCCCCCCCCCTTGTTTGACCCCCCTCTCGAGACCACTATGAAACAATCACCCCCCCTCGAAATACCCCCCCCCCCCGATTGAGTCTGAGTGTAAAGCTAACGTACATGACAAATACTGCAGTTTGTGTTCTGCGTAGTGCAGAACACACGTTAAAACAATAGTCGGAATCACGTTAGAAGAACAGTGTTTATACCATCTACGTACTAATATTAGTCTGCAGGAGTCTATACATGTCAGTTATTGATGCATTTTTCTACCCCAGCGCACATCGCAAACAACGATTTTGTACTAGGATTTCAAAAAATTTCTTACGAAATAATAACCCCCCCCTTGAAAAACCCCCGCCCCTCGTTTACCCCCCCCCCCCCCCCTCCGGGGCCACTATGAAACAATCACCCCCCGGGCGGGTATTTCGAGGAAATACGGTACATACATAGGGCACTCTATAGACTCTTATACATGGTGCTTATTGTTCCGTTTTTCGACGTCTGCGTTAGTTACAAACAACAAATTAGTACTGCGAGGTCAAAACATTTCTGGCGAAATAATAAGCCCCCCCTCGCAATACCCCCAATCGTTTAACCCCCCTCAAAATTCTCACTCTGAAACAATCACCCACCGGGGGGTATTTCGAGGAAATACGGTAAACGGTCTAGTAAAAATCATACCATAGTAATTTTTATTTTTGATTAGGTACACTTCTACAACGTTTGCTTCGATACTTTTATTTTTCATCGCTAGTGCTGTCACTACTTTAACCGCAGCTTGATACTACAGCGCATTTGACCGGCGAATGAGTTGCAATGTTGCCCTGAAAACAACATCAATTAATTACATTAATTTTTAGACTTATCTATGCGTGCATCGCTGATTTGTTGCTAAGTGCAGTAATAAACCCAGCCCACACAGAAAGCTTGTTCGCGCCGTTTTTTGTGTATTTTTTCACTGCTCATCGTTTGAAAGTTTTGACATTTTGCTGGGGGGCATATATTTGTTCCCGATCCCGTTCCCGATCCCGAATCCCGAGAAATTTCGTGATTTGGCAGTCTCAATCCCGATCCCAATAACGAAACCTCAAACCCGATCCCAATCCCGAAATCTCAGAAAAGCCAATCTCGATCCCAATCCCGACCCCAAAACATTTTAAAACATTCATCGGGTCGGGGATCGGTCGTTTACGGTCATAAAGACCTGACAGAGTGAAGAAAATTTACTTAAAAGGAAACCCTACAGGTAACTATAAACGAGCTTTCAAAGCATGTATTAAAAAAGTGGCTTTAAATCATAATTGCATCTGGAAATGTGTATCGTGCACACAATACGCAAGTTCCAGATTAGTGTTCCAGGTGGGGGTTAAACGAGGGGGGGTATTTCGAGGGGGGGTTTATTATTTCGCCAGAAATTTTTTTGAAAACCAAGTACTAAATTGTCGTCTGAAACGTACGCAGACGTCGAAAATGCAACAAAAATCGCCATTTATAAGACTCTAAAGACTTGTATAAGTGTGTAGACGTATAATCACTGTTCTCACATAACAGAGTCATCGTTTTTAACGTGTGTTTTGCATTACCCAGATGACAAACCGCAGCCTTTGTCATTTACGTTCTCTATACACTAAATTTGGGGGGGGGGGTTTATAAGTTCATAGTGTCCATTTTGAGGGGGGGGGGTATTTCGAGGGGGGTATTTCGAGGAAATACGGTATTCGCTACATTTGAATGCTGCAAATACCGTATTTCCTCGAAATACCCCCCCCCCTCCCCTCAAAATGGGCACTATGAATTTGTGGTCCGGGAAATGCATAACAGTCTGTCAAAACACTTACTGTGTTACGTTAGAACATCGTTTATACCGTCTACATCCTTATATAAGGCTGTAAAAACTTATAAATGGTGGTTATTGTTGCATTTTTCATGTTTTTCTCTCAAAATTTTCACTCTGAAAAAATAAATCCCCTGGAGGTATTTCGAGGAAATACGGTAGTTCATCAAGCTGAACTACCTGCAAATGTAATGATATAACCTATTTTCCTCGAATTAGTACCTTGAATTGACCCCCCTCAAAACACCCTTCTTCTGGAAACATGTACAAAATGTATGCAATGTGAATACATAATGTGTTGATTGCAGCTTAATAGCATTGCAGCTACACATAGACTAGTTTGTGTAAATGTATACGACTATACCTATACAGTATTTCCTCGAAATACCCCTCCCTAGAAATACCCCCACCCTCGAAATACACCCAGGTTTGAGCGACCTTGTGAAAAAACCCTTCCCTCGAAATACCCCCACCGAAATGAGTGCTAAGATACCGTATTTCCTCGAAATACCCCCCCCCCCCCTTGAAATACCCCCCTAAAAATGGGCACTATGAGTTTGCGGTCTGGGAAATGCATAACAGACGTTCAAAAGACTTCTGTGTTACGTTAGAACATCGTTTATTCCATCTACATCCTTATATAAGGCTGTAAAAACTTATAAATGGTGGTTATTGTTTCATTTTTCACGTTTTTCTCTCAAAATTTTCACTCTGAAAAAATAAACCCCTCGAGGGTAATTCGAGGAAACACGGTAATTTCATTTCCAAAAACTGCAGTTTGTGTTCTGTGTCATACAGAACACGCGTTAAAAACGATGACTGATGTGTTATGTTAGGACAGGGCATTTACCATCTACATACTTAGACGCTATAGACCAAGTCTATACACGTTTATACATGTCGGTTTTTGTCGCATTTTTCTACCTCTGCGTACGTTACTAACAACGAATAGGCACTGCAAGTTCAAAAAGATTCTGACGTAAAATCACCCCCTCAAAATACCCACTCCCTCGATTAAACCCCCTACAAAATTTACACTATTTCGAGGAAATAGGGTGTATGTCAAAATATCTGCAAATAAGTGCCCGTCAAATTAGCCCCGTCAAATTTTGCTGGCAAAAATAAACACCCTGGGGGCTGGCGCTGGGGGTATTTCAAGTAAATATGGTAAATGACAATCAATAGATATGTACATACTAAGTGAGCGTGCACATGAAATTAGTGAGTGCAGAACCTGATGTACAAATTAAAATGTATGTATGTGCGTGGTAAATCTGGGAATTCTCCACTTAAGCATCTAATATATTTCTTAAGCACATACATTCATCTAGAAGAATTTGTTATTGACACACATGTGTGGGGGTTGATTCAAGGTGCGAATCACTTTTTGCACACTTGAAGTGTTTTTCAGGTAACAGCTACATTCTGGAGAACACAAATACGTTAATGATAAAGGTGCTTGTGAGCAGGGTTGGTTGTATAAATGTTCATTTACTAAAATTCTATAAATTAAATTGTATTAAAAAGTATTATATTTTATTTTTATTCATGTTTTATTTTATTTCAATTTATTTTACTTTAATAAGAAATATCTTGAGTGTAACGTCACAATATTTACGAGATAGTTAAAAAAGGTACACTTGAACATTCAGTTCTTTGGAATCGAAGTTTATGTTCTAATTAGGTAAACTTGAAGGAATTGATGCCATATAAGATTGTTCCAGTTAGATAAAAATTACTTTTGAATTTCACCAAATGGATCCCATTCTTTTAACCATTTGATTTTATTCAGCCTTACCTGTTTATGCGGAAGCAAGCTAACTGCACTTTTTGGCCCAGTGCCAATATTTCATTACTTGTTTGAAACAGCATTTGTGCACATTTCGTTGGATTGTTTCATTATACAGAATTATCCATCGAATAGACCTAAAGTTATACTGCTGATGGATATTGTTCAAACAAAATCAAATTTGCAGGATCAGGATTAGCATTCAAAAAAATCACCAATTGTTTGGAAAATATATATAAATATATCACCCCAAACTTGGAAAAAATATAAATATATATAAATCACTCAAGGCCTTCAGAAAATATAATTAAATCACTGAAAAAATAACTCTAAGCTCAAAAAAAATCACAAAAAATCACTTGCGGTTTATTTCAATTACAAGCAAAATTATGGGCTATTGTGGGCTTAATTTACCATTTGCAAGCACAAAAATGTACTCTAACATCCTACAATCTATTTATTATTGTTTCACAAGCAGTATTCATTTCATACAATATTGACAAGTGAAAATATCACACAATTATCACAACAGAAAAATTCGACCTACAACCTCAATGACAACTTCAAAAACATTTTGCACTGCAAACATGTTGCACTGAACCTATAGCGCCTGGTTGTGGCAGTGATGTTTGACTAAATAGGTGCTTAGTACTTGCAGCAGTGCCAGGTATGCCGAGGAAGTTTAGTGTGAATTCACTTAACATATTTTCTCAAAATACCCCCAGGGGGTTTATTTTTTCAGAGTGAGAATTTTGAGGGGGGTTAAACCAGGGGGGGGGGTTATAAATTCATAGTGTCCATTTTGAGGGGGGGGGGTATTTAGAGGAAATGCAGTAGTTCATGCAATCATCTAGTGTTTTAAAAAGCTACTTTTTCAACAGTGGTGAGCTGTGAAAACTCAGGGCACACAGCTACATGTTTGGCAAAATTTTGGTGACATTTTGTTGGCACCATGGTGACAGTTTTCCACAGTTGTCCCCCATATTTGATAACTGGCAACATTGGTGGATGTCACCAAGTGTTGCCGGCTTTCAAAAGTGGTGAAGTGAGTTTTCAATTATTGTAGATCATTTTTGATGACATCAAGCAGGTATTTTTGATTCAATGTTGTTTTATTTCAGAAAAGTATGTTATGAGATAGAGAGATGCTTTATACACTAAAACGTGACAATACAATTTATAGCAGGATGACATAAAAAGTTACTAAAACAGTTTACATCTTTGTCACACACATAATGAAGACTAAGTGATGGTTATATCACCATTTGTCATCATTTGAGTTTTCACATTAGGTAAACAGTGGCAAACTAGTGACTTGCCAAAACAACCCCACTGAAATTCACGCTATATGTGAAAACTGAACATCTACAGCATTCTATTGTGGAAAACTGGATGGTGACATGTCACCATTTTTGGCCATTTCAGTTTTCAAAAAAGTCATGGTGAAAACTAGTGTGTGTAGGCACAATATCTACCTGCTTCAAACACTATTTTAACTCAATAATGCTCTGCATGAGCAGATGAGAGATTTTCAGGAGAAAAGTCTCTTGCAAAATTCAGAATTCTCTCACACAAATTACATGTTTTAGTCATGAAGCGCAATACTTGCACAACAATGTATCTAGTATGAGTGATTTTCTCAGTGATTTTTTTTCGAATTTGAAAAATATATATAAATATATCACTCAGAATTTGAAAAAAATATAAATATATATAAATCACGGGTTATTTATATTTATTGTGATTTTTGAAAATATAAATCACAGGTTATTTTTCGAATGCTAATCAGGATCAGGATTTTTATTTTTATTTCATAATCATGGTCGGTAATATGCTTGGAATTGGGATCACAATATCCGACAATTCTATTGTAACTCGCTTTCATTTGTCAAATTACAGTAACATTCCCTAACATTCTAAACCGCCCCCTCTGAAACTAAATACCAGACTCGTTGTCTTCTTATTGAATTTTTCTCGTAATTTTGTGCAAAAGTGTCGAAGTTTGACATTTTAAACAAATGTACAATTATAATATTATTGGAACATTGTCAAAATTGAGCAGCTAGAATCCTAAATACCGCATATCCTCGAAATATCCCGTGGGGGTTTACTATTTCATAGTGCAAATTGTGAGGGTTGGGTTAATCAAGGGGGGGGGGTATTTCAGGCGGCGGGTTATTTTTCATAGAGCTTTTTTTGGGGGGGGGGGGTATCTCGAGCAAATACGGTAGATGAAATTTCACGGCTAACTCGATGTTGCCAATTTTGAAATTATTGTTTTTTTGCCTAGGACAAACAAAAAATTTCATATTTACCAATATAACCTAATCATACACAAGGTTGCAAGAAATTTCTGCAAAAAATATTTACTTGCCCGGGAGTTGTTATTATGAATTTACAGTAAACACGAAAAATGAAGTTAATTAAGTCTGTAGTTATGTTCCATGCACAGAAACATTCCATACTCCATACTTACCATTGGATAAGCCTAATTGCTTTCTGTATTAATTGGACCTATCTGGAATTATTTTGAGTGTGATTTCGAAGCGCGCAGAAGGCCTGCCTACATTCATTGGAGAGGCTGGTTGACTCGAGTCCCACTTCTAAATGTGTATTGGCACTTAAATTTTGATTAATTTGTGAACTAAATATTAGAAGAATCAGAATATATTAATTCATTATGTTTGTATCTTGACATCGTCGAGAATCACGTAGAACAGCCCTCCACTCTGCCTCTGTGCATTTTACGCCCACTGAGTACCGTATTTCTTCCAATATTCTATTCTACTCTTCAACGCCGCAACTCTTCAACTCTTTAAAGCATTTCTTTAACATTTTTATCCGCCACTCTATCGCAGGTGTCGTTCTATTGGACGCCGCCATTCTACTTTTGTCACCAATTTTTTAACAATTCTTTTGTATAGTTCAGGTATTAAGTGGAAGGAATATACCGTATATCCTCGAATAAGTCCCCCCGAGAGTTTTTTTTCATCTTTACGGAAGTTTTTGAGGGGGAGTTACTCGAGAGGGGAGTTTTTTTGTCAGTATGTTCAGTAAAATGATGATTAATTTACTGCACAAATGGAGTGAATTTGGTAGCGTCAATCATGGCTATTTACACAGGTCCCGGCCGGCCGGGACCTGTGTAAATAGCCGTCAATCATTTGTAGGAATACAAAATTCACAATTCAAGCAGTGAAGTCCATATAAGTGAACTCTAACTGCAAGATAATGCAGGTATTTACATAGTACATACCAGGGTTGGCAAAATCTCAGAAAAAAATATAAATAAAATAAAAATAAAATGGAATATTCAAGAATAAAATAAAATAAAATAAAATGGAAAATTTAAGAATAAGAATAAAAATTGTATAAAAATTCGAATTTTTGTAAAATTTTTGTAAATTTGTATAAGAATTCGTATTTTTGTAAAATTGTATAAAAATTCATATTTTTTGTAAAATTTTGTCTCATTGCTCGTCTCTACCTGTTTATTCATGGATCTGGGGGCAGTCCCAAGCATTGTAAAGTGTCAAATGTCATGTCAAATGTCATGCAAAGTGTCAATTGGCATGACAAATGTAAACTAAAGTGTAAATTGTCATGACATGTAAAAATTAAAGTATCAATTGTCAAGCAAATTGTGTTCAAATCTCATGTTTTATTTCAAAATCTTATGTTTTGTATCCAAATTATGTTGTTGTTGACTCCAAATCTTATGTGAACATTTGGATACAGAAACATAAGATTTGGATATAAAACATACTATGGATACAAAAACACAAGATTTGGATACACAGTTTACACTTTGCATGACATTTTACAAATGCACCCAGCACACTCCAGTAGTCCTTCTCCTGGAAATGGAAAGCATTGTTATCAATCATTGTAAAGTTTACACTTGCAGCAAGCTAACAATACATACTGCATGCAACTTTTGAAAAGTAAGGGAAAAATTTGTCACAGGTTTTTCATGTATAGGTCTAATTATAACATTTTTCTGGCCTTGCATACGTGTTTCTGATTTTTTGTACAATTTTTGTAAAATTTTTGTAAAATGTGTCAGTTTATTTTATTTATGACTTTTGGGAATAAAATAAAATAAAATAAAATGAAACAAGAATAAAATTTAAATAAAATAAAATTTTTATACAATTTTACTAAAATGAATTTTTATAAAACCAACCCTGGTACATACATAAAAGTTTTTATAAAGATTATATGTTGTGAAATGTTTTCTAACCATCATATTGGCGGGGGGGGGGAGTTTTTTCCTCACACTCAGAAGAGGGGGGACGTATTTGAGAGGGGGGAGTTATTTGAGAGGTGGGAATTTATTTGAGGATACACGGTAGTTTTATTTTTTAATGTAACTTGAGCAATATTTTGACAAGAGAGCACCAATTTCAAATTTTCATATCTATTTGAATGCTTTGAACATTCCAGCCATCCATTTATCATATTTTTGTTTTTTTGCACTCTTTTATCGTAATAAATACCTGGCGTTCTATTTGAGGTGCCGCTCTGTTGGAGGCTGCCGTTCTATTCTTTTCGTGAGCTCAAAAACGTACGAAAACCTGTCGTCCTACTAGAAGAAATACGGTATTACATTTTTTACCCCATTTAAACCGTCATTTTTAAATACAATGGATCGATTCAGGGATCAGAGAACAATTTTCTATGGTTTTGTTAACAACATAAATCCCGGTTGCACAAATTAGTGACTGAAAAGCGCCAAAAAAATATGGGGCACCGGAACGGGCGCCAATTAGCGTAGATGTAAAATAGTGAGAGAAGCTTTTATAGCGCTTTGTGTATGCTGCCTTTTAAAATCTAGTGGCATGTAGATTGGAAAAGCGCCGGGTAAAATGGCGACAGCCACCAATGACTAGTGATGTAAAGGCACCGGGGCACCGGTGCCCCGGTGCTGGGCACCGAAGGGCACCAGCACCGGTGCTGGTGCGGTGCCATTGCAATCTTCAGGGGTGCCATGCCGGTGCCGGTGCCATTTTTTTCAGAATAGCACCGGTGCCGGTGCGGTGCGGTGCCATTTTTTGGCCGGTGCCAAAGGTGCTAGCACCAGGGCAAAGTAAAAGGCACCGGGAAAGGCACCGGCCAAGGCTTCATGTGCTGTGCAATTTTGTCCATAGTATGTGCTTATTCATATTTCAAAAAACAGCGATATATTTACCCAACCGTTTTTGCCTATTCTGTAAACCTCCCTATAAAATAAAAATACCTACTGTGAAATCCATTATACCCGATACGTGATCTGATGAGCGAATCTCAAATTTTGTTGAATTTTAAATCATTTTTATATTGTATATTTATCTTACTTTTTTGTTCAAAATTTGTTGTCAGTATATGACAGAGATAGTTCCATTCTCTGTACAGCAACGACTCCGATCAGTAGACAATAGTGGCTATGGACATTGTAATGAATTAAATATTTTATCTTTCATTTGTAATCATTGTAATTGCTTCATAAAAGTGATTGCCACATCATTCTGATCATTTTAAGTGCTCAACCATCAAAATCGGTTGAAAATTCATGGAAATATGCACTGCCAAATGTGAGAACACTGAGAAACTGCCGATATTTACTTCAGAAATTCCAGCCCGGTGCGGTGCCTTTCGGTGCTAGCACCGGCAACCCGCCGGTGCCCTTCGGTGCCGGTGCCATTTTTTCCAAAAGGCACCGGTGCCGGTGCGGTGCGGTGCCATTTTCTGGCCGGTGCCCCAGGGTGCCAGGTGCCCTTTTCATGCGTTGGCAAAGGTGCCGGTGCGGTGCGGTGCCATTTTTCCCGGTGCCTTTAACATCACTACCAATGACACCACGGCGCCATCTGAAAAACGGCGTCAGACGCCAAACAACAATGGCGCCAAGAATGATGTTACGATTTCGGCAAGTAAAATCATTTTAGAGCTATTTATAGAACATCACAGTAGTGTTTCCAGACTTACCGTTACCAAAATGCCTCAGAAACTGCAACATTTGCGTGATTAGTTCTCACTGTGGAATAGTGAATTCGCTTTAATAGTTCCCACGCTGCTGGAAAGTAATGTCGTAATTGAGGGTTGGGTGGTTTTTGTTTATTAGTATTACTCATATTGTTCTTTCTTACTATAGCTGCTATCACACAGCTTTATTCGATCATCTCGAATAGTTTCATCTCATCTAACAAACGTCATAAATCCCAGCATATCCCCCTTTTTCTCCTTTGAGAAAACTGATAAAAAGATGGCATGGAACCATAGGCGGCGTAAGTGCTTGTGCGCTTTTGAATGTCACAAGCGGAATTTTCGGTGTCACAAGCAGAAATTTCACTGTCACATTGTGACATTCACAAGCTTGTATTGTACAAATGAGAATGAAATCTCAAAATTAGCTGAAAATTGCTCAAATTTCCTCTATTTTGCAAATTTTCGCCTCTATAATCACATTTTCATCTATATACATGGTTATATACCTATTTTAGCCAATGTTTTTTTTTATCTTTATAGCGATTTCGAAATTTTTGGTTGGCTGCCAACTTCACATAAGGGCTCTGATAAAAACGTGTCACAAGGTGAAAATTTGGCTAATGTGAATGTCACAAGCACAAATTAGGACTTTGCGCCGCCCATGCATGGAACAGTGAAATCACATTACACTTTCACTCTCTCATTTTGAGATGCAGCCCATTACCACTTGGCACTTTTCCAAATGGCGCCATGGCGCCCTTGGCGCTTGGCGCACTCTTTCCGTGGAGCCCGTGGCGCCTGGTGCCCACTTTCCGAAAGGCGCCATAGCGCCCTTGGCGCCTGGCGCCCTTTTTTGGCGCTTTTCCATCACTAAACTAATGCCAACTTCAATGCCATTTGCTGGAGCCACTCTGCCACTGGTGCAAACGCACGCATTAATTGGAGAGCGAGCTGAGATTTCGAATACACCGGACATTTTCTACCTAAATTTCATTTTACTCGAGGCGTGTACTTTGTGCAGAAATTAGGTTAACGTGCGGTCGCTTATTATTATTTAAACAACACACGTTAGTATCGTAAAATATTCATAGCTGACGTCATTTCGTGATTTGTGGCCGTCGTAAACAATTCACTTGCGGAGGAAAGTTTCGTCCGGTGAGGTACATGATGAAATCGAAGCACTTGCATGAGGCTTTCAGCTTAATTGCCTACATTCATTGGACGAAATGACCTGTACATAATTGTTTTCCCTGCCGTGGCTATTTGAAGTCGGGCGCATGCAAGTGCAAGGCAACCTCAACTAGCTCATATGGTTGTTAAAATGTTTTTATTTTTGCTTAAAAATCATCGCCCCACGCGCATTAGTGTACAGAAAAAACTTTTAGACACTGATGTATCAGCTTTGAAAGCAGTTGAGTTTACCGAAATAATGAATCCGTCAACTGCTAATTGTTGGAGATCGAAAACTGTTCATTCTGATGCCACTCCTACCTACACCCAGTCAAATTTTTACAAAAATTATCTTTTAACATTTGTTGGAAATCATTTACGACATTTCACATGACTTTTCACACTTTGCTAGACACTTTACAGTTCACTGTGGAGCGGCAAAATCATTGAAAGTACTGTACTCTTTTCAAAGTAAACATAAACATAAAGTATGTAATTTTTACTCACCCCTGAGTACAGAAAACGTAAATTGAATTTTTTGACTTTTACACTGTGTGAATGGTGAGAAACATAAATCCCCATATTTTACTCGGCGAAAACGTAAAAGCAAGTTTTTTCGAGTTTGTACCCAGAAAATGGGAAAAAGTAAAAGTGAGAGTACCCATCGCAACTACGATCATTCACGCTGCCATCTTAGCAGCCATTTCACTTCATTGTAGTCATTTTGCGTTTTATCCACCCCCATCAATTTTTCTTTTTATGTTTTCTGTACTCGCGTTCTTTCAAAAAGTATGTGTGAAGGTAAGTACAGGTATTTTTCCAGAGAAAACGTCAAAGTATTTACTCACTGCTCAAGTAAACATAAATACGTTTGAACAACTATTATGTGTTTGACTATGCGTATCATAGTGCATGCTATACAAAGAGTGCGACCAAACCAAGAACAAGGGAAAAAAAATTATCCAGATAGGTTATGGTAGATTGCATGTGTATTTAGTGAATTTTACGGTTAGTGGTAGTTAAGTTTGCTAAAATAATTTATTTTTTAGTATTCTCGGTGTTTACAAACTACAAATTTGACTACCCATAAATATTTTTTATGATATACTCGGTGTACGTGATACTCTGCCCTCGCATTGATTTATGTCTCGTGTTGGAAGCGTGCCAATGATTATTAAATCATGCGATTTCCGTAAAATTATGAAAAAAATTCATCGATGTGAATATGTTAATGAATAACATTATAACAACAATCAATTTTGTCATCTTTTTATGAAACTCGGACGCGTTAACCATCGTTGGCACACTTCCAGTGGGAACCACGCGTGCAGGGTGTAAAGTAACCGGAGTATAGTAATTATGTGACACCATTTTCGGGTGCTATTAGATGAAAATGCATTTTGAATTGTTTACGTTTATGTTTTCCAAAAACACACATGGTTTTTTACAACTCTGGAAAATCATTCAATCGTAAAAATTTTTCATAAATTTTTGGCACATATCTTTTAAAAAGCCTGTGCCTTTAATGTTGCCTAACATGAAAAGGACTGCACATTTTTGAATCATAAGTACTCATAAATACAGTACTTTCACATTCTCCTCGGTAAATTTTCCCTTCACATTTTCCTGGGTTTGGTGTTTTTAAGAATTAACAATAATATTTATATGTGCCTATCTGTATTGTTTTAAAAAATACCGTTCTTTTTAACAACTCTAATAGATTGAACGTGGGTGATTGATACTAAATAGCACACAAAATGCTTTGATAAATTAATTTTCGTTGTCAAGGTGAAATCGAGGTTCGAGAGGTTACAATATTATTCAGTACTAATTTAAATATTTTGAAGAATGTTCTGAATGCAAATATTTATTTATTTAGTCTCGGCTATGAGGAAGTCAATGAATGTAAATGTTTATAAATATTTACTTAGATATCAGTTTCATCCCAAAGAAAACAATTGCTACAAATGTGAGCAAATTGAAGGTGTTCATTTTGATTATCTTGCAATGTCCATACATTGCCAATTTAGACAAATAGAATCAGAAGGAGATATATAACAAATAAGTCCCCAGGGGAGTTATTTTTTCGTCACACATTTAGACTGGGGAGTTTTTCGAAGGGCGGAGTTCAATATTTTTCCATCAGAATTTTGCATGAAAACGTGATTTCTGTGTGAATGGTCGAATCAGTTTCATAAATCATAGGTTGGAATGCAAATTCTATAATTCAAACGATAAATGATTCCTTAGTGAGCATCAACTGTGGAATAATTACTTATTTTTAACAGAAAAACGGCCCACACACTAGGTGCCACATGTGTGTCAACTGGTCTGTGTCAACTGAGATTTCAGCGTCATGTGTCTCAGAGCAAACTTCAAATGCACATGCGGCGTAGTTGACAAATAAATATTACAGTAAATGCATTGGTTACAGTGAAAACGAAATCTTAGTTGACACAGACCAGTTGACACACGTGTCAACTACATACATGAAGCATTTCTCACCCATGTGCCGCTTTTCGTACCCATCATGGTGTGATATATTGAAGCGGAAAGTTTTTCTTATCACTCGGATAACAAGGGGAGTTATTCGAGGGGATATATACGAGGATAAACGGTATTTTTAAAAATGACTTCGATGTGCATTGTTCGTGGAATCATTGTCCCATTCCGTACAATTTTGCTGCTTTCTTAGCGCTGCAACTTCCGGTGGTCAATTGGTGTTCGTTATTTTCCGTTTGAGTTTTATGGTATGCAGCAAAAAATAATTGAATGGGCGCCGTATTTGTTGACTTTTTTCTCGTGTTGACAGACCACAACACAATCATATTTCTCAAAGATTGACGGGAGTGCAAAACAGAGAACAATCTTACTATAAAATATTATAATACCTGGATAAATATATTCGCAATACAAATAAATATATATTTATTTAACGACAACAACCACTATTTACACTAGCGATTCACACCTAATCTCTAATTTACACCTATCCACAATTCAACATGCTTAATGTGAGAAGTTTCATGTGAGTTTGACAGTTTGATATAATTTGCCAGAGCTGGTGACAGCGTATAGGATACCAAGTGAACATTTTACTAAAAAAATTACCGAAAAAACTTTGTCGGAAATCTATCTAATGGCACTTGACACTTGACTCCTTGTCTTTGACATTTGTTTCCTTTAAAAACTTGCTATTCAAACGTTTTTCCATCAGCTTCAAATAAATATCAATCAAACACCGAATTAATCGCTATGACAACTTATCAACAATCACAAAAACGACATCTTTCTAATCCCCCCCCCGGCAGCTTCCTGTTGAACGTGCCCGTGTTCGGCGCCCTGTTCGTGGTGGGCATCGTGGGCAACTGCCTCAATCTGCGCGTGCTACTGTCCAAGCAAGTGCGCACGGATACGAACACTGCACTGGCAGCTATGGCCGCCGCTGATATCGGTTTCCTGTGCGCCATGTTTCCCAATACGTTCTTGATTGTGAGTGGGATCGGGGATTTTGTTGTTGTTGTTGTTTTGTTGTTTTACATACAGTATATCCTCGGATCAGCGCGCCCTCGAATAACTCCCCCTTCGAGGAACTCCCCCTCTAGTGAGCGTGAAGAAAAGATACTCCCCTCGAATAACACCCCCACCCAAAAAAAGTCCCCTCTTTAAAAATTCTGACGAAAAAATATCTTCCCGGGGGACTTTTTCGAGAATATGTTTACCGTAAAACCGCGTACCTACATAAATATGCCATGATGCGGACAAATTTTAAAACAAGCGTTGAAAGTTAAAAATGCTGAACATTATCTCACATTCACATGCAAACTTATCTCTCTCACCATGAGTCAAGAAAAAAAGTGTTCACGTCCAAACCACCCAAAAAAAATCCCTCAAATACACCCCCCCCCCTCAGTACATCTGCGGACAATACAAGCTCCACTGGTACCGGCAGCACTTGTACATTCCATCGGTGTTCGTGCAGAATTGGCTATCCGGCGCCAGCATTTGGTTCATGCTGATAGTGAGCACCGAGAGGCTCTTGGCCATTCTAGCGCCTTTGAGAGCGAGATTTATTTGGGCCAGACGGAGGAATTTGGTCGCGGCCACTGTGGGCACGCTGGTGGGCACTGGTCTGCTGAATGTTCACTGGTCGGTGTGCTTGGGTAGAAAATCGGGGATGAAAAAGAACAAATGTGAAATTCACCGCAAAAATCCTGCTATAGATAAATGCTGACAGAATTGATCAAAGTATAGAACTTTTCTAAAAGTGTATATAAATGTAAAATAATTTTCAATGTCTCGCTCTCCGAGTACAGAAAACGTAAATTCTTTTTACTTGGACTTAATCACAGCAAAAAATGGGTGTGTGGATGCGCGGTGAAGCGTCGGGAAGTGTCTTCACGCCAGACACTTCCCGAACGCTTCACCAAGCTCCCAGCGCTTCCACACACATCACGAAAATCTGCGTGAAGGCACTTCACGCTTTTTAATATGGCGCTCCCACGCAAATGTTTACGCGGGGGAAGCGTGTGAAAGCGCCAGCGCCGGGAAGTGTCTTCCACATGTTTGGATGCGCGTGAAGCGCGTGGTGAAGATAGGTGAAGCGTGTGGAAGACACTTCACCCAGAATCTCGTGATGTTGGTGGAAGCGTGTGGAAGCGTGTGGAAGCGCGCCGCTTCACGCGCATCCAGCCCGCTTCCACACGCATCACGTATCCATTTTTTGCTGTGAATGTAAAAGAAGTACTTTCTCCATAAAATGTTACAGTAAGTATTTTTCTAGATTTTTGCACAAAATAGTGTACAACAAATTCCAATGTACTTTATCCCAGAGATACTATGTAAAACTGACTACTTTTATATATTCTTCTACTCACAAAATATTGAGTAATTTGCTGCTTTATTTACCTGACAAAAAATTCCAGACTCACTACCTTTATGTGCAATCACTGTGATGAAAAATGTCATGGCACACGTGCAATTTTCTTCCTGGTTCAGTTTTAATAAGCTAAAATCTGTGTAGAAGGGTGAAAATAGAAGTGCACTTCCAAAACTGACATATATCATCATACTTCCAATTTCGCAGGCTTCTGTCACTAGAACCAGTCACAATGAAGTTTAGAAACAAAACTACAGTCCAATTTAAGCCAACCAACAAATCCGAGCCATTTGTATCCGTGGGAAAAGTGGGCCAATCTGCACTGATCGTTTACTTTCCACTGGCTGCACTCATTATGATCAATGTCCTTTTGATTGTGTTTCTGAAAATGCAGCACCGGTTTGATACTTTTGATGAGCTACAATTTGATTGTGTTCTAGAAAATACTAGATACTGTATTTCCTCGAAATACCCCGTTGAATTAACCCCCCACGTCGAAATACCCCCAGGTCCGAGGCTGAGAGAGCTGAGGAAAAAAATAACACCCCCTCGAAATACCCCCATCTGGAACAAAATACATCATGTATGCAATGAACATGGTGTATTGTTTTCTGCAAATTTAACATAGCAACTATAAATAGACTTGTTTGTGTAATGATCTACAATAATATGTCCAAAATATATCCTATTTGGTAACAATTATTACGTTTTCGACATGTAAATACCTATTCCTTATTACAATCCTCCATGAAAATTTCTGGTGAAATAATACCCCCCTCTCAAAATTCGCACTCTGAGAAATAAACCCTGTTGGGTATTTGGAGGAAATACGGTAGATAAATACCTACCTGACAAACATCACAATGATATGACGGTGTTACGACATTCGCAGGCAATTGAACGCTTCCATCAACAGAACATCATCACAGCAAATGGCATTCCTGAATAACCACCATTCGTCGGATGGAACGGCGGCCACTGTCACCGGCAGATCTAGTTGGTTGGGAAATGGGAACGCTAGGGAAACACCGGTTGTTTCCGGTTGCATGCTTTTTTCAAACCGCAGAAATGTTTTTGTAATTGACAACTGATTGTCGGCTCGCTTGATCCAGAGTTGTTAAAAGTACTGAATTTTTTTTAAAGTAAACGTAAACATAAAGTATTTTTATTTTACTCACACGTGAGTACAGAAAACGTAAAGTATTTCATTTTTACTTTACACTGCGTAAAAGGTAAGTAAAATAGGGTTTTTTTCAGAGAAAACGTAAAAATGAGTATTTTTCCAGGGGAAATGTAAAAATGGGTATTTTTCTTCACAGAAAACGTAAAAGTGAGTATTTTTCATACAAAACAATATAGAAATTGGTGTTTTTGTAATTTTCACTCTGAAAGATGTGTTTTAATCTCCTGATCAGGGTTGGTTTTATAAAAATCATTTGTATACAAATTGTATAAAAATGTATTTTATTTTAATTTTATTCGTGTTTCATTTTATTTTATTTTATTCCAAAATGTAAATAAAATAATAATATGAACCATTTTACAAAAATTTTACAAAATTTTTACAAAAATTGTACAAAATATTGAATCTTGCATGCAAGGCCAGCAAAATGTTATATTTAGACCTAAACATGGAAAACTTTAAGTGGAATTTTCTTATTACTTTGCAAAAGTTGCATGAAGTAGGTATTGCTAGCTAGTTAAAAGTGTAAGGTTACAATTATTGATAACAATGGTTTGCATTTTTGGTACAATGACTACTGAAGTGTGCAGGGTGTAAAATGTGATGCAAAGTGGCAATTGTCATGACAAATGTAAAGTAAAGTGTTAAATGTCATGTCAAATGTCATGCAAAGCATCAATTGTCATTACAAATGTCATGCAAAGTGTAAATTGTTCATTCAAATCATCAAATATTTTTGTATCAAAATTTTATGTTTTTGTATCCAAATCATTTTGTATCAAAATCTGATGTTTACATAAGATTTGGATACAAAAGCAACAACAAGATTTGGATACAAAACATAAAATTAGGATACAATGTGCTTAACACTTGACCCTTTAACTTATATTTGTCATGACAATTCACACTTTACTTTACATTTGTGTCATAACAATTGACACTTTGCACGACATTTTACATGACATTTAACACTTCACAGGGCTTGGTACAGCCCCCAGTTCCCAAAACAGACAGGTAGAAACTCAAGCAACACAATAAAAAAATTTACAAAAAAATATGAATTTTTATACAATTCTACAAAAATTTTACAGAAATTTGAATTTTATACAATTTTTATTTTTATTTTGAAATTATCCATTTTATTTTATTCTTAAATTTTCCATTTTATCTTTATTTTATTTTTATTATTTTCTGAGATTCTGTCAACCCTGCTCCTGATAAGTATTTCTTAGGAAAATGTCCTATATTTGTATGCGAGTATGTAAGTACCGGTATTATGTCCTATATGTAGGGTTCAAACGATATGACTTTTCGATATCGATATTCGATATTCGATATTTTTTCAAAATTTTCGATATCGATATTCGATATTCGATATTTTTTCAAAATTTTCGATATCGATATTCGATATTCGATATTAAAAAGTGGTCGATATCCGATATTCGATATTCGATACGATATATCGTTTGAACCCTACCTATATGTAGTATGCGAGTATACCTATCTGTCGAGTAAATGTAAAAACATTTGAACAACTATGGTTTGATCATGCAACTTTATGCAGTTGCATGTCGCAGAGTATACTCGGCGGAACGCAAAATTGAAGAATAAAATAAAAATAACATGGAAAATTGAAGAATAAAATAAAAATAAAATACAATTTTTATACAATTGACTACACTTTTAATAAGGAGAATTTTACTAAAACCAACCCTGGCTCTGACACCTGAACATCTGCAAAATTGCCATTCCCCCGCAGACCACCCGGTGCCAACCGAAGGGCAGCACGCTCAAGCGAACCACTCTGTAAGCATGCAGAAACCCATGAGAAATGTGAACAGAGCCAACGAAAGGAAGGTCACACTCGTAGTATGCTGTATTTTGACCGTGTTCACTTTGACCTATAGTCCCAGTGCCCTCGTGGGTTTGTGGAGCGCGTTTGATCCGAGCCACAATAAAAATGGATATTTGTTGCAGTATGTTATCGCAAGTGAGTGCGGGGGAATTGTTTTTATATTGAAATAGGTCGATTGCACGGCAAAAACATTTACATACTGTATATCCTCGAATAAGACCCCAGGCCCAGGGGAGTTGTGTTTTTCATCGGAGTTTTTGAGGGGGAGTTATTCAGGGAGGGGGGTCTTTCAAGGGGCCGGTCAATTTTTGCCTCATTATGCATCTTTTGTAGCTGCCGTAGGCTAATATTCTTTTGTATTTCTCGTTTCACACACACGGCACTGCATTTGCAGCGCAGACGTAGCTTTATTTGTTTTTTTCCTGAATTCACTGATTGTTTTGAGGTAAATTGACCCAACTTAATTTTAATTTAAATCTTTTCCACCTATCACAGATAGGGGAAGTTATTTAAGGGGGTAGTTATTTTTTTCTCACTCGACCAACAGGGGGTGGTTATTCAAGGGGGTCTTATTCGAGGATATACGGTGAGTCTTTTTCACGTCATTTTCATCTTCAGTAATCTTCATCTTTTGAAGACAACAAGTGGTATTTTGGAAAAAAATTTAATTCAAGCGTCAACAACTCTTCCCATTTCACAGCGCAAGTGGCAAACCAGCTCGTAGTGTGCGGCAAAGTGCTAAACTTTTTTCTATTCTGCCTGTCATCGAAACACTTCAGAAATAAACTGATGGAAATCCTGTGCCATGCTAATTCACCAGGGAGCGGTAGAGGACTGCGATCTGTTAGTGGACTGGAGTATAAATTTGCTTTTTACTGATAAGATTAACGATGACAAAACTTCTGGCGAATATGTTTCGATCGAGTGTGTTTTTCTAAAATGATTTTACGAATTTTCGAACTTTTTCCATAAATAGTTTCCGAATTTTCGAATTTTCCATAAGCTTTGCATCGGTAGATCAGGGGTCAAGCTCCAAACACATTCAAGCAGGGGTCTCGAATGGGGGGGGGGTTGGGGGGGGGGGGGGTTACCCCCCCCCCAAACCGCCCAGCTATCTATCTATCCCGGAGGCCGCTCAGCTATCTATCTATCCCGGAGGCTAAATTTTGGGCTACTACCCCCTAAACCCCCCCCCCAAATCGCTCAGCTATCTACCTATCTGGAACGATTTTTCAGAAACTATACCCCAATTTTCGCTCAAAATCGCTATTTTTCATACCTATATATAGATTTCCACCTTCAAAATCACTGGTTCATGCGTCTAACTGCCTATTTTCAGCTATTTTAAGTACTATATGCTCTTGTATACCCATTTTGAGCCATTTTACACCTACTTTTAGCGATTTTTCTCCCTTTTCTTCCTTCTATGCCCCGAAAAAGCCTATATATCGAACCACCACAACCCCCCCCCCAAACCCCCCCCCCAACCCCCCTGCCAGAAAATTTTTCAGCTATCTATCCCTCCGGAGGAGCGATTTGCTATCTATCCAACCACTCGGAGGGTCAAAATTCAAGATACCCCTGCATTCAAGGACCATCCTAAATCTGGTGACAGTTCCGCAAATTGAGACGTGAGAAGTAAAATGGCAAATGCGAAGTGAATTGAGAAGAAAATTGGCAAAAGCTAAGTGAAACGGCATGTAAATTGGCTATTTACACAGGCCCCGGCCAGGGACCGGTCCCCGGCAAAAGATTAAAATTGTCAAAAGTCAGTAATTGGTGTGTATGGGTTAATTGCATGTAAATTAGGTTAATTAACACCAAATTTGCATGCACAAAATTTCTGCAACACGGTTAAACACACGTTGCATATTTTTTTGGGGTGTGTGTAAATTTATTTTGATTTGGCTCAAATTTGGCATGCATGTACTCCTTCGCTTAGTGAGTTCGCATGCCAAATTTCAGCTCAGGGCGATTAGTGAATCCTATTTTATTTTAGTTAGTTAGGCTTAGTTTTCCTATCCTAGAATTTTGGTCCCCAACTGGGGACGTTCGTCCCCGGCAGGGGACAAATTTTTAGTCCCCTGCCAGGGACGAACATCCCCGGTTGGGGACCAAAATTCTTTGTTTACTGAAAAAAAAATTTTCTCACTGGGGACGTTTGACCCCGGTCGGGGCCATTTTGACATTGCCGGGGACCGGTCTAGGGTGTCAAAATTTTTTTTTACGGAAAACGGAAAAAAAATTTAAGCGGCCGGAAAACGGAACGGAAAACGGAAAAAAATTTGTACTTGGCGGAAAACGGAAACGGAAACGGAAAAAAAAATTCAGCAGCCGGAAAACGGAAAAAGAGGCAGGAAAAACGGAAACGGAAAAATCAAATTTGCACGGAAATGGAAAAACTTGCTGAAATTTTGCAGGAAAATGGATAAAATTTGCTGAAATTTTGCTAGAAGTGGAAAAAATTTCCAGTAATTTTGCTGGAAACAGAAAATTTTTCACATCATTGACAATCTGCATGAATTTTTACCAGTTTGGCTGATCAGAAAACAGAAAGTTTAGCCAGAAAAGGGTAAAATGAGGCAGAAAAATGGAAAATTGAGGCGGAAAATGGAAAAAAGGCGGAAAAACTGGAAATTGAGGCGGAAAATGGAAAAAAGGCGGAAAAACTGAAAATTTAGCCGGAAAACGGAAAATGAGCCGGAAAAACGGAAACGGAAAAAAAAGTTGCCGGAAAACGGAACGGAAAACGGAAAAAAATTTCAGCAGCTGGAAAACGGAACGGAAAACGGAAAACATTTGCCTGCGGAAAACGGAAACGGAAAACGGAAAACGGAAATTTGACACCCTAGACCGGTCCCCGGCAGGATTTCCATCACTATACAAAAATACAGTGATCGATCAAAATAAAAGTCTAAATAAAATAGGATTCACTAATCTCCCTGAGCTGAAATTTGGCATGCGAACTCACTAAGCGAAGGAGTACACATGCATGCAAAAATTCAGACAAATCCAAAAAAAATCATACACTTCCCCAAAGAAAATGCATCAGCGGGCAGCGCGTGTAACCGTCTTGCAAAAATTTTGTGCATGCTAATTTGGTGATAATTCACCTAATTAACATGCAAACAACCCATACACGCCAATTATAGACTTTTGAAAAACTTTATTTTTTGCCGGGGACCGGTCCCCGACCAGGACCTGTGTAAATAGCCATGTAAATTGGAAAAAGCGAAGTAAAAATAAAACAAGTAATTGTAAAAGTAAAGTAAAAGTAATTTCCCTTCGCCTTTGCCAATTTCCTTCTCAATTCACATCTCACTTCACTTCGGATTTTGCACTTTTTCTTCTCACTTCTCAATTTGCGGAACTGGTCCCAGCCCGATCAAAAATACACGAAACCCAAAATCAACCTCGCAGAACTCAGCGAAACGCGGCACGACCACCTACCGTATGACACTGAATCCATCCGAGAGGTCTCCTCGCGCTACCGTAGTCACACCGAGGCAGGCGGGCACCCCGGGCCGGCTGCAGAAATGGCACATGAGTGTCGATCAGCGAGTGGGCAGGGACAAAAAGTGGCAAGGTAGCGTTGGCAATGGCAGCTGGCGGAACACGCCCCTGGCGCAGTCGATTGATAGCCATCGTGCTAGGACGAAGAGTGATTGCAATGTGAATAAAGTTGAGGGTGAGTATTTTTGACTTGCGTAGTTTTGGTAAACGTAAATACCTAGGTACAGCGGTGAGTACACGGATGCTTTGTTTCAAAGAACTGGAGAACTCGAAACCACACAAAAAATTCAACACTTTTGAACGTGGTTGATGTTGCTCAACAAATTCACTTCACTCACTAATACCGTGTTTCTTCCAATAGAACGGCAGGTTTTGGCACGTTTTTGCCCTCACGAAAACAATAGAACGGCACACTCCAATTGAACCGCACCCCCAGGCCCCAATAGAACAGCATGTAGAAATTATTTTGGGAGTGTGCCAAAACGCAACAATAAAATGAAAATGGATGGCGAGAACATTCAAATAGATATTAAATTTCAAATTGATGCTCTGATATATTAAATATTGCTATTAAAGAATTTCAAACGATGAGGCTATGTTGTTATACAAAATGTGTGGAAAAAAGTGGTGAAAAATAGAACGACAGCCTCCAATAGACCGGCAGGTAAAGGTGGACGAAAAAATAGAACGGCGCTCTTCTATTAGAAGAAATACGGTAATGCCTTTCATCCATTAGATCCAATAGTGCTTTTCCCGGGTTTTAGATCATGATATCATCGGCGGTTTGGAACGTCCGCGCGTCCGTTCGAACACGGATAAAAATCGCCGATTGACACTTGGAAAAGTTCTGTGATGACATTGATTTCATATCGTTTCAGTTTTTTTTATAAATTACACGCTTTTCTAGTGTTGGTGCTCAGTCTTCACTAACGATGGCAAACGACACTTAGAAAAGATTTTTTTCCTGGAAAAATAAAAAATTTGGAAACGTTTTCGAATTAAAAAAAAGTATTTTTGGTTGAAAATGCATATAAAATGAAAAATTCAAAATGTCAATTTCACATGGTCGATTCATTGCGACAGAACAACAATTATGCAAATGACTTTGCGTTAACAACTTATGTATTCAATATTCAGAAGAAAAATTCGAAAATGCAGTAATTTGTGTAAGAAAATTCGAAAAGTATTCCAAAAAAAATTAGAAACTAAATTCCTTAACTATTTTTTTAAAAATTCGAATTTCAATTGTTTTAGAAAAAAACACTGAAAAACCTAGATACATTTTTCTAGAGGGTTTGCCATCGTTAGTCTTCATACATTCGTTACTACACTTCCACTGTTGTAAATAAGACTGACAACTGAGTCGGTGTTCACTAACCATTGGCGTTACACACACTGGTTGTCAACTAGTTTCCATGTCAATTCACATTTTAGTTGACGAGGCGCAAGACAATTTTCAAGTGCACGTACTGCATGGGATAAAACGAAGAAATCACAAAATGTGATTTCTTTCTATCACCATTTATGATGTCGAAATATCGAACATATCGATTGAGCATATTTTATCATTCCTTCTGAAAAAAATACTTTGTATTTACAACCTTCCAGCCTTTTTAATTATCTATTTGAAGTGAAACAAATATCTGGATACAGAAAGCTTTATCCTATATTGCTCATTAACTAAGTTACCGTATTTCCTCGAATTACCACCATTTATAAGCTTTTACACCATTTATAAGCTTTTACCATTAACCACCATTTATAAGTTTTTACAGCCTTATATAAGGATGTAGATGGTATAAACAATGTTCTAACGTAACACAGTAAGTGTTTTGAACATCTGTTATGCATTTTCCAGACCACAAATTCATAGTGCCCATTTTGAGGGGGGGGGGGTATTTCGGGGGGGGGGGGTATTTCGAGGAAATACGGTAACCATTATTCACCATGGTGATATAAATACTATTTAAGAATTCAAAGTAAATATTACTAATGTAAGTAAGTCTGTCATATTTGGTGGTTATGATGAAAATGTATTCTTTCGCCTTTCATATTGTGATACTTTTGGAAAATGTTGAATGCTTTTTGGATAAAAAAACGTAGCTTCCAGACTAAAAAATCGAAAAATACATTGCGATTGCTTTATATTTTCTTCCAAGTCAGCTCCTGCATTAGCAATAACAAATTTTTTTTCTAACTTTCGAAAACATTTTCAAATTTTCATTTTTTGACTTTTTGTTTTGTTTGAAAAATATGTCATTTTCAGTATTTTTGCTGAAAATGCATGAAAAATGCATAAACACAACGCAAAACAACAATTTTACATGGATTTACACTTGGTGGCAAAACAAAATGCGTAAATATGCCTGCGGCAACAGCTTGAAGGATCGCAAAGCATAAAGAAGTTTTTGAATAAAGTTCAAAATTCGAAGTCATTTAAAAAACACTTGAAAAGTTTAAAAATATGAACACTTTTTCCAGAAGGTTTGCCATTATTATTATACGTTACATATCTACGTATTTACGTCGTATATTTTATATTTTATGAAATAAGAAACATTTATTTCCTTTTCATTATTTTGGCAGTGACTTTGTATAATTAAATAAAAAATTTGTACCGTATTACCTCGAAATACCCCCAGGGGGCAGATTTAATACTCCCTACAGATTTGTAGGGTAGGGCGTACGCCCGACAGATTTTTTAAAGTTTCGCCGCATCGACGCACATGCACCGAGAGCAAGGCGGTTCGTAAAATATACGAAACCATCCCTTAAGGTTGCCGATATTGCAATATGACGTATATCACTTCGATTTTGGCCCGGAAATCACGATTTCGTCATTTCTCGGCCGTCTGCCAATTAGTTTTTTATTTTATTTTGTCGGGCGGGTTACTCGCATAGGTCACGCTTTTGTGTAGTCAGGTGGTCACTTTTTTAGTGTTCACTGTCTGCAACCGAAACCATGAGGGCAGCGACAAGAAAGAAATGCATGCACGAGCGTACAAAAGCGCGACTTATGCGAGTAACCTGCCCGACAAAATAAAATAAAAAACGAATTGGCAGACGGCCACGAAATGACGAAATCGTGATTTCCGAGCCAAAATCGAAGCGATAACCGTCAGATTGCAATATCGGCGACGTTAAGGGATAGTTTAGTGTATTTTATGAACCGTCTTGCTCTCGGTGCATGTGCGTCGATGCGGCTGAACTTTGAAAAATCTATCGGGCGTACGCCCTACCCTACAAATCTGTAGGGAGTATTAAATCTGGACCCTGGGGGTTTATTATTTCGCCAGCAAAATTTGAGGGGGGATAATCGAGGGGGGGTTTATTCGAGGGGGGGGGGTCTATTAATTCGCCAGAAATTTTCGGAAATTCCCCATACGCAGACGTAGAAAAATCGAACAATCACATAGATTTATATGTGTTTATAGGCATATATTACTGTATATACACAAAAACCCTTCCCTAACGTCACTTAATCATCAGTTTTAACGTTTGTTCTGCATAGTACAGATACCAAACCGCGGTATTGTCATGTACGTTCATGTTACACTCAATTTTAGGGGGGGTATTTCGAGGGGGGGTTTATTATTTCCTCAGCCGAAATTTAGGGGGGGGGGTATTTCGAGGGGGGGGGGTTAATTCAAGGGGGGGGGATAATTCGAGGTAATACGGTATTCATATTTACATTTTGAAGAAAAAAATCTAATTAAAAAAATGGGTACATTACTCCAAACAAATTGGCTTACAGCGCCGTAACCCAGTATCGGTATTTTCTACTGCATCAATATTTACATCCTTTTACCGTATTACCTCGAATTACCCCCCTTGAATTTACCCCCCTAAAATTTCGCTTTGGAAATAATAACCGCCCCTCGAAATCCCCCCCCCCCAAGTTAACTGTAAAGAGAATGTACACGACAAATTCCGCAGTTGGTGATTTGTATGATGCAGAACACACGTTGAAACCAATGACTGAATGACGTTAGGACAGGGTGTATACGTGATATACGTCTATAAATGCATACCGTATTTCTTCTAATAGAACGGCATACCTCCAATTGAACGGCACCTCCAATTGAACGGCAGGTTTCGGCACATTTTTGCACTCACAAACACAATGGAACGGCAGCCTCCAATATAACGGCACCGCCAGTAGAACGGCAGGTAGAAATTACGTTGGGGGGGGGGAGCCAAAATACAAAAATACTACAAAAATGGGTTGTCAGAAGACCCAAGGCCTTCAGAACTGATTCAGGGTTATTTTCACATATGGTTTTGTTCGAATTAATGCTCTGATATTCAAATCTTGTTTGTGTTTCATTGAAAACACTATCTTCAAATGAGAAAATGGTGTGAAAAAGATTAGTGAAATAAATAGAACGGCAGCCTCCAATAGAAACGCCCATCCAATAGAGCGGCAGGTAAAAAAGTTGATGAAAACAATAAAACGGCGCTCTTCTATTAGAAGAAATACGGTATACGTCTATGTAATTGCTTGATTTTTCTATGTCTCAGTAGGTGGAATTTCACAAAATTTCTGGCGAAATAATAGACCCCCTCGAATTAACCCCCCCCCCTGAAAATTTGATGGCGAAATAATAAACCCCCTGGGGGTATTTCGAGGTAATACGGTATTTTCCTTTTATTCTACAGTGCGACGTACCTGTGTATGTTTATTATTCAGTTGTTTTTGTATCAACGGATATCGCAGAATGTACGATCAAATAAAACAAACCATATAAATACAATATAGAAACAGAAACAATTTTGAAGTACCCATGTTCATTTTATTGAACATTTCGAAAAAGTTTGCGAAATAGATGTGACTGTGTTTATCGGAGAAAAAAACGACAAAAAGGAATTTTAAGGAAAAATAAAATGTGGAATGATTCGGAAAGACACACTAACGACTTCAAGTGAATAAGCAGGTCAATAGTAAATTCAAGGAAATAATTTAAAAATTTCGCCAGTAAGGTGGATTTACAGCATCATAACGACAAATTTAAAAGTTGAAATTCAGTCTAGACAAATTACAAATAGACAAGAATGCGTAGAGATATTAACCCCAAAATTGACATGTTGAAAGCACTAACCGATATCAACATCGCGAAAAAATTTTCGAAGCAGCTTCGTAATTCTTGAAATAAAAATGTTAAATATATCAAAATTTTATCAATTGTTGACAATTCCAATGAAAAGTGTTCTGAAATCTTGACGTAAAATTAATATCTCGAGAAATATTGGAACTTTTGGATAACTTTACATAGACACGACATAGATATCGGTTAGTGTCCTGGGAAGGATGCGAATAGATTTATGATGCGGCTTAAATTACTGCAACGTTAGCGCACACGCATTCTTTCCCGGTGCTACTAAGTAACGTCGTGCGAAATCACATCTCAAATCATTACATATTTAACTTCCCCAGCGTAGATTTTCCTGAAATTGCCGATTAGCGCTCTAAAATGGGCTATTTTCAGGAAATATTAACATTTAATTTATTTCAGGAAGAACATCAATTAATTCTGCAAAACAAACAACTGAGGCCTCTAGTTCTAAAAGTCGACAAGTCCACAAAATGTGATTTTAAGTAAATCGCATTTTAAGTTTCGGACCCAATTCCAGGCCCGTGGTGCGTGTCCAATTTGGCTCTCTCATGCTTTCCATTAAGTTCCATATGTTGACAATAAAGTGTCAAATTTTCAGCCCCTGCTCTCAACCTTGATGTGAAAAATTGGGTGTCCATAAATTTCCATTTGGTCAGAGCAAAACTGTTTTTGGGAGGGAATTGGACTTGTCGACTTCTTGCACTAACAAACATTTTTGTTCCCGGGGAAGCCGAGGCTGCCTTATGGGCAATTTATGCACTTGTCGACTTTTAGAAGTAGCTGTCCACAGTAGGGATGGATAAAAAGCGCTTTTTTACGGCCCGTTTTTTTTTTAAAGCGCTTTTTTTTAAACGCGCTTTTTTAAAAAATCGCGCTTTTTTAGCTTTTCCTAGAAAGCTCCCAAATATGGTTCTAAGTCAATATATACAGGTATATCTTACAACTGGCAGTACTTGTGATGATATATAGCCATAGAATGGCTGTGGAGCCATGGGATAGTGTTATAGGTGGGGTTTTATGCCAAAAAATCCACTTTTTATGTTGACTCGTTATGTAAATTGCTATTTGTCAAATGGTCATGAGTTCAAGTGAAGTTAGGGATGAAATAATGTATAAATAAGGTTATAAGAGAAGGCTAATACATTGAGACTGATATTTCCCACTGTAGAAGTATGTGTAAGCACATTGGCTGGATATTTTATATTACACTAACTCATCATGGCTTTTTATCATATGAAAGCATGCAGGAATAGAAGCAATGACGCTAGAAATACACAAAACCAATGAAAACAACCACCAGTGGTAATGTGCATGTGAAATTGCGCCTAGTGCATTACAAAAAAAATTACAAAATACCTATAAAATATTACAAAATACCTATAAAAAATTACAAAATACCTAGTGCGTAGGTACAAAATTTTTTGCCAGCGCTCTTTTTTTTAAAAAAAGCGCTGGCCCTCCCTAGTCCATAGTGGACATATCACATTTCTTGCTATTTTTTCCCATAAAAAAGGAAGCGGAGGAATGGACTTGTTGACTTCTTGCACTAACTAGGTGGACTTGTCGACTTCTTGCCCGAAATTTTTGCATTTTTCCCAAAAAATGTCAAATTTGGCACTTTGCCATATGGGCAGGTGAGGTAAAATTTTTTATGGAAAATGATAAAAAATGTGCGGAAGTAGCCCCAGATGACGTTTCCTGGCCTAACTCGAAATTTTCATATTTTGGACTTGTCGACTTTTAGAAGTATCAACTTGCCTCAACTAACGACAATAGAAAAATAAACATAAATACATGTCTACCGTATTTACTCGAAAAATTCCCCGACTTGAATTATTCCGCCTGTTGGACGAGTGAGATAATAAATAATTCGCCACTTGAATAATTCCCCCTTGAATAGTTCCACCTCAAAAGGGTTTGACAAAAAATAGTTACCCAGGGGAATTATTTGAGTAGGTACGTTACATATTTTCAAAAAATTCAGATCCACCAAGATTTGGAATGCTATGCGTGATATGATATTCAATGTGATAAACTCCATATGATATTTTGTAAATACCTACCTAATTACTATTGCAAAATATTTATTTATTTAACAAGAACGTTGATTCTGAGAAAAAAATTAAAGTTACAGAGTGATCAACATGATACCTTCGACTGCTATGTTGAATGGAATGTATATATGTGCATTTTTGGGGAAGTTTCAGTCACAAAAAAATGTAAAATGCGAGCCCAAAAAATAAATCATGGAAAACACTGCACAAATCGAAGTTACAAAAAACAACCACACCACAAAACGTCAACTCAATATGGATACGCGGGGCACGGAATCAACCCACTCTGACTACCGTAAGAATGAGCGGCAGCGCTACCGTAACCCACTTGATTCGGGCTGCAATTCTGCCCCAACGGCAGCACGCTGGGCGGGGAAATGTGCATGCCGCCGCCGGCGACCGGGGACTTTGTCAGCGTACCGCCGCTCGCGTTGGCGAGGTAGCGGCCCGAGTGCAACTGGGGCAGGCCGCCGGTGGACGCGCTGTGCAGCGAGATGGTGCCGGCCCGGCTGAAACTCGAGTCCAGTCGTCGCTGCGGGGCGGATTGTGGAGGTATCATAAATATTTGCAACTCTTTTGGCGTATTTAGTCATAGATGTCGAATGATTAGTGACGGAAAAGCACGAGAGAATTTTACTTGTCATTTGCGGGGCAAAACTATTTCCTATAGTTAAGCAAAAGAGCAGAAATCCGCAGAAAGGCATCGACAAGCTGTTGGAATGGTGGCTGGGAAAAATAGTGGTTTGTCAGTAAAACCGACATCCGACATACCGTATTTGCTCGAATAATCCCTCCGGGGAATTATTAGTTCGTCAGACCTTAATGAGGGGGGAACTACCTATTCAACTGGAGGAATTAACGTTTTATCGAAATTTTCAAGAATATTTCTATGAAGGGTGGAATTATTCAAGCAAATACGGTAGACTATTTCCACATTTCCACAAGGGTGTATTCCACATTCGGTAGAAAATTCAATACGGTGAAACGTAAATATTTCAGATAAAACCCTGCTCCATCAAACTGAACTCACCTTCACATAGGGCCATAAGAGCGCAATAGCGGCAGCGATTAGCAACAAAACTAGTAGCGCCAGCGCCGCACAAAGAGCTATCATGTACTGAGGCCCGTAACACTGTGACCTGTCGCCAATCAATAGATCAGTGCGTCTTTTAAGTGACTTCGTGTCGGGTTCGGGTTTCGGGTTGAACCGGTTCGAATCCGGGTAGTGTTCCCGGGTTTCTGTCGGTCTTTTTGTGCGTTCATCGTCTGCGAAGCTGCGTGTGGATAACCCGTTTGCCAAGGGCGTAATCATACAGAAATACAGAACTTTTTCAAAAATCTACATAGTGATACAAACCGATTCTGTGTCGATTCATACTCGAGATTATCAACAACAGCAACATGTTTGCCAGTCGATAGTGATGTTGATGTTGATGTTGATGTTGACGCGGATGTTTTTGGTATCGTTGATGTTGTCGATGTTGTTGTGCTGCTCGTGGATGGTGCACTGGTGCTGCTGCTGCAAGTTCACATTATTGATCACATATTATTCACGTTCAAATATGTTTTGGACACATTTGGGTTTTTGCCACAATGGCTGGATACTTGACCCGGCGCGAACCCGATACCTACACATTTTTTGAACTGAAACCAATGACCTGAAATATACCCCAAGATCAAAAATAATGTATGCTGGTAGACTCAAGTGTGTTAAACACAGATTTATGAGTTTCAAAAATTTCAGTGGTGTACTATATAGTGTGCGTGGCCACATTCAAAACATATTATGTTAAACTACCTAGCCATTTCTCACTCCACATGCAATTGGTAATCTCTCTTGGTTGTATTGTGGTTTTTGTCTTGTCAATGTAAATATTTATGTAACATTCTTTAATGCAAAACTTTTGACGAACCTGCTACCGACTGGAACTGTCGCGTGTGTAACATAATCGTACATTTCATCTGACGAGTAATCAATGTGTGGACGGGAAACTGCAAAATAGTATTGTCCGGGTAAAATACCGTGGGATTTATTGAATGGCAATTGCAAGTATTTTTCCCTTTTCGATGCTTTTTGCATTTGCTGTAGGCCAATCTCATGACAAATTGTTGTTGAATTTGCAGCAATTGCTTTTGCTCATGTAACAACGTTCATAAATACAATAAATTGATAGGGAAGTGGTCATAGATACAATGAATTGATAGGGAAGTGGTCAAAAATACAGACTAGAAATAATTCCCCTTCCAAAAGTTCTCACAAAGAAATATTCCACGAGGGAGCTATTCGATGATTTACAGCGGGTAAAAATGAAGTTCAAAACATGGATTCACACCGGTGGTAGTTGATTTAACCTCATTGGACACATCAGGTTTTGGCGCACTGCCAACAATAGGGGCATTTGTACTTGTGTATTCATGTGTGGAGGAAGAAGTTTCAATTACATCATTTTCGGCAGAAACTTCTGGCTTGGGATCCTTGCTTTGAGAAGGATTTGATTTATTTTGCCGGCGCAGGGCATCGCGCTCAATTAACACCGGGTCTGAAATGAGACAAACATTGCAACATTAAATACTATGCTAATTATACGGCTATACTCGGCGGACATCACACTTAGTATGGAAACCTACCATAACCCAGATGGACAATGAACAAAAATTTTACAGTTGTTTCATCACAATATTTCGTTTTTTCTATGGAATAATTAATTGCAACGATTATCACAAGATTTTATTCATTTCATTATGGTAGGATTCTGCACATACTTTGTGATCCGCCCAGTATATGCGAAACGAGAAGCAGAGTTGTGAAAAATACTGAACTTTTTCAAAAGTAAACGTAAACGTAAAGTATTTATTTTTTACTCACATGTGAGTACAGAATACGTAAAGTATTTACTTTTTACTTTTACTCATGAGTAAACGTAAGTAAATTACTTTTGTTCCCGGAAAACGTAAAAGTAGGTATTTTGAGGAATTTTGCCCCAAATTTCGATCAAAAAAACTAATTTTCGAACTTTTTCACCATCAAATTCAGTAGTTTGTGTTTTTCCCCTATTTTTATGCTCCGTATATTGGATATTCTGTCCCTATTTTTAGCTTTTATCTCCCTTTGTTTCCTTTATGCCTTGAAAAAGCCTATAAAAAGCCTGTTTGAAATACGTTTTCTGTACTCGCGTACTTTCAAAGAGTAAGTGAGTATCGGTATTTTTTCGGGAGGATGTATTTACGCAGTACTCGAGTATCCGTATTTATCGAGTTAATGTAAATACGTTTTAACAACTATGACGAGAAGCTCACCAATAGGCTGATCAACATCCAGTATGATCAATCTAGTCGACTGAACATCAATATTGATTGTGCTGGGCATTTCATCCATCTTCATATCTCCATCATTTTCACCCGCGTTTTCATCGCTGAAACCGTTATTTTCATCATTTTCTTTTTGCCCCAAAAGCGTGAATGCGCTCCGGTCGATTTGGCTCTCATCCAAAAGTGAGTCGAGCGTTGAATTGATCAGAGAATAATTGCCAGAAGTAGCCGTGGATAATGTCGGTGCCATTTCAGTGGGGTTAGGTAACTTTTCTATTGATCTCTTTGAACGGGTCACTGTTTTGTCGCGGCACGTTGGCGGCTGCAAAAAGTGATATGCAGTGTTGTACGGACAGTGCAAATTGTGGAAGGAGCCCCTGGATAACTACCTTAAATCCTCGAATAAGTCCCCAGGGGAGTTATTTTTTTCGTCGGAAGTTTATGAGGGGGAGTTATTCCAGGGGGAGTTAGACGAGGGGGGGTTATTTTTCCCCACCTAGCCAGGCCAACATGGGGGAGTTATTCAAGGGAGGAAACTTAATTGCGATAAATACATCACAGTGTTCGAACTCAGGAGGACAAAGCGAACAATGCTTGTTAACATAAAAATTATAAATGGTCCGGCTGAAAAGTCCCCGGGCAGTGCTCGCTATTCGCGCTGGGGGTAAGCTACGGTCATAAAATTTTGACAGGTCAATATAACAGGTGTTTTAAGTTTTCACCCAAAATTGCACCCCTCTAGCTCCACCCACTGCGGAACTGTGGGGGTTACAATTTCGGTCATTCTGTACTGATGTACACATGGTGCTCCAGCTCAATGCTGCTTTAAGTTGATATCATGAAACTTTGGCTAGTGTGAGCCACCAGTGTTCGTAATGTGCTGATAGTATTCAACACTTTCATCAACATCATTGCTATTAAGGTAAAATTAATATGCAGATCAGGTTGATGTGCAAGTAACGTGGGAACTGTGATGGATCTTTTTGTTGATCATCTGAGATCATGTTGTAGTGCAGTGATTTTTATGTTGTTTTGAAATGTGCAGTAAGTGAGTTGTAGGGTTGGCCGATGTTTTTTTTTAAAACAACGTTTTTTATAAAAAAAAACATGACGTCCGAAATGTTTTTTTTTAAAAAAAACATCGACCGAAATTTTTAGTACTAAGCACTAGGTATTTTGCAAAATTTTTGCGCGCAAGCGCGCAATTTCACACACAAATTGACATTGGTGGTTGTTTTCATTGGTTTTGTGGCATTTTTAGTATCAAAGTATCCATTTCTATGTGCTACCATGGGTTAATAAGCCGTCATATGCTGCTGTACTATATAATATTGAGGTAATATGCTTCCATGTACCTCCACAGGGTGTAACTTCACTCCCAAAGTAACAAGCTCCTTTTATAACCTTGTTTGATCACCATTCCATGCCAAACTTAACCTGAAGTCACAAACATTTGACTATAAGGCGATATATGAACGATATGTCGACAAAAAATGGATATTTTTGACACAAATCACCACTTATAATGCTATCCCTTGGCTCCACAGCCATTATATGGTCATATATAACATCACAGAGTATTGCCACTGTCTGATATACCTATATATGTTGACACAAGGTCATATCTGGGAGCTTTTAAAAAAAAACATCGAGTTAAAAAAAAACGTTTTTTTTCCAACCCTAGTGAGTTGTGTTAAAAAATTTCCCTGTTTCATTACTAATCTGTAGTGGACACATTAACTGTGTTCAACAGAAGTGAGTAGACTCCAAGTGGGGCTATTTGGAGAAGGAGAGGCAGAATGATGAATTTCGTAGTGAGAGTAGTGACAGTAATGACAATATGGACTAGGCTTATGATATCATAGCTAATGTTGGTTAGTGCTGGCAAATTGCCAACACTGGTGGCTTACACTAGCCAAAGTTTCATGATCACAACTTAAAGCAGCATTGAGCTGGAGCACCATGTGTACATCAGTACAAAATGACCGAATTTGTAACCCCCACAATTCCGCAGTGGGTGGAGCTAGAGGGGTGAAATTTTGGGTGAAAACTCAAAACACCTGGTATAATAACCTTCAAAATTTTATGACCATAGCTTACCCCTAACGCGAATGGCGAGCACTGCCCGGAGACTTTTCAGCCGGACCAAGTACATGTACTTTTCTGATTTTTAGTTGTTTTTTTGCGTGGAAAAACAATTCCGAATCCCAAACTAGAAAACAACGAAAAATTCAACGCACACTTTTCACGCTGCACTCTTCATCCTCCTTGACGCACAGTGTAATTTGGCAACTGAAATACACAGAACTTTCATCGGGCCACTTGAACACTGTAGCCGGCGCGTAAGCTTCCAATCTCAAACTGGAATATTCGGGGGTGGTCATCAAATTGGGCTCATTCGAACATCCATCTTCATCGATCAATTGTTTATTGTTGCCTTTTCCATCCGACACGCGACAATCCCGCACCAGCAGCCGATAGATGCCTTTGTCTGCGGTTGGCAAACGAGCAGGTTGGCAAGTGAGCGCTTTGAAAACGGGTTTGAGAATATGTTTGGCGTGTCTATGCATTTAAATAACGGGCACATTTTAGCGCTGGTTAGTTTCACAATCATGCCACAATGGCAAACTCGTTCGCCATTTTCCAGGGCATTTCAGATTACTTCTGAAACTTTGCATGACATTAGACAATTTACAGGGTGTGAGTGACACCAATACTTTCCAAAACCATCCAGCTCACATAAACATACATAGAACCAAATCACAGACCATTGTCACATGCAAACAGATGCACGACGGGCTCCCCCACCCGGGCGAACGTCGCCGACGGGCCCGCCACGCCGTCGTGCCGCACGCTGAGTGTTTGTTTAAAAAATGTGAGTTTACATGGTTTAATTTGGACATGTTGTGCTGAATGATAAGGTCGATATGTAGCAATGTATGTAATATTGTCAAGTGAATATACCTGCGCTACCTACCGCGAAATTATATGGATGGGATAAGATGTTAAATTTTTTTTGCGTTAAGTTGAGTTAAGTTAAAGTTGAGCGAAAACCGGTTAGACCGAATAGGCTCCATTGAGCTAATGGAGTCCTAATTATCGGGATAGTTTGAAAAGTTTTTTTTGATGTTGATAAGTTGATTTTTTTTCTGGTTTGGCTCTACTCTACTTAGCAGAGTGCTATAATTTAGTTCACGAATCTGGCACAGTGCGAAGTCTTGTTTTTGCTTCCTCACCTCACAGCCATTATTTTGTTAATGTAATTGACAGTTGAGCCGTAGTCCCTTCAAAAATGGCGCCATAGCTTTATCTACAAAAATAAAATAGAAAAAAATTACAACAGAGTATCTAGAACCAGAAACCCACCTGTAAACACATCTGGGCATGGGTTGATCAATCATCATCATTTCAGTGGCAATTTGGCCCACTTCCAAAGCCTCCGCTTTCACAGCTATAGTTCTCTCTTTGTAAAAACACCGGACTTGGTAGGCCCGGTCGGATTTGGTCACGAAAGTGGGGTGAAATTGGACGATTACGGTAATGGAATAGGCCATTCCGCGTTCGGGATTCACCTGCGTTTGCGTGGGGGAAATGTGAACTTTAAGATTTATAAACAGCAAAATCGCGAGATATGGTAGATTGATGTGTAGCGTGGAGCCACGAGACCACAACCTTTGGGAAGCACGAGACGTTATACCGTATATCCTCGAATAATACCCCAGGGTAGTTATTTTCTCGTTGGAGTTTTTGAGGGGGTTATTCAAGGGGAGGAAGTTATTTTTTCTTCCGAATTACATTATGTATCTGTTGTCGCTGATGTAGGCTTATATTCTTTTGTATTTTTTCTTTCACACACTGCACTGCATTTGCAGCCCCAGGGGCCAGATTTAATTCTCCCTACAGATTTGTAGGGTAGGGCGTACGCCCGATAGATGTTTTTAAGTTCACATGCACCGCGAGCAAGGCGGTTTGTAAAATACACGAAACTATCCTTTAAGGTCGCCGATATTGCAATATGACGATATCGCTTCGATTTTGGCCCGGAAATCACGATTTCGTCATTTCTTGGCCGTTTGCCAATTCGTTTTTTCAGTTTATTTTGTCGGGCGGGTTACTCGCATAAGTCGCGCTTTTGTACGCTCGTGCATGCATTTCTTTCTTGTCGCTGCCCTCATGGTTTCGGTTGCAGACAGTGAACACTAAAAAAGTGACCACCTGACTACACAAAAGCGCGACTTATGCGAGTAACCCGCCCGACAAAATAAAAAAAAAGAATTGGCCGACGGCCAAGAAATGACGAAATCATTATTTCCGTGCCAAAATCGAAGTGATATACGTCATATTGGAATATCGGCGACCTTAAGGTATGGTTTCGTATATTTTACGAACCGCCTTGCTATCGGCGCATGTGCATCGATGCGGCTAAACTTTAAAAAATCTATCGGGCGTACGCCCTACCCTACAAATCTGTAGGGAGTATTAAATCTGGCCCCATGGTTCACTTCCGCAAAATGAGAAGTGAGAAGTGAAATGGCATAGGTGAACTGAAACGGCAAGTGAATTGACAAAAGCGAAGTAAAAAAATAACAATAAAAAGCAATTTAAATTCGCTTTTGCCATTTCACTTCGCTTTTGCGCTTTTACTTCGCCTTTGCAATTTCAGTTCTCACTTCTCATTCAGCGGAACTGGCACCAGGTATAGCTTTATTTGGTTTGTCTACCACTTCATTGATTGTTTTTTTAGACTGACCTAACATCTTTTCCATCTAAGACAACAGGGAGTTGTTCAAGGGGGTGTTATCGAGGATATACGGTAATTTCAAACGATACTACGAATCACGTCATTCTTCTGTGCTAAACAGACATCATTAAAAAACCACCAACGAACCAATCTCTCTCTGGACATTCCACATTCATTAAAATCCAACGTGAAGGCAGCCCCTCGGTTAGCCAACAAAGCGCTACCGTAATCCAATCGGGACACGTTTTGGGGCCGCTCTAAACTGGCCCCTGACGCCACGTCTGACGCCTTGTCGCCGGCGGAAAATTTGGATCTGCGATTTAAAGTGTTTCTTTGGACATTCATTGGTGTACTTTGTGGACGGTACGCATGGCAGAAAATGCTACCGTATTTCTATGAATAAAGTCAGGTAATACTCTTGCACTATGATAAATCGACAGCTACGGTACTGTATGGGGATGATAATTTTTTTATTCTGATCGGATGAGGCACATTTCGGCAGCAGTACCTAGTCGGCAGAGCTTTGGCGAGCATATGAAAAAGCGAAACCGCCTATTTATGGGACAGATTTACCGTATGTGCTCGAATAATTCCTCTGGGGAAGTTATCTAGGAGTTATTTGAGGGTGGAGATATTTGTTCCTCACTCATCTTACAGGGGGGAATTATTTAAGAGTGGCAATTATTCAAGGAAGGAATTATTCAAGCAAATACGGTATGTCTTTTTGTGAAACGCGTAAAGAGCAGCTCGAAGCGACTATAAAATATCCCGCAAAGTGAATGAAAAATGTTTTGACTGGGAAATTTTTCAAGAGTTTTCAGTTATTCAAGTAAACTGATTAGAGGACTCCGGTGAATGGAATAAAGTGGAAGAATAGACTAAAGGAGACATTTTAACAACAAAATAGCTAAAACACACCTGCACTCTTCTCTGTGATATTCATTTCTCGCATAAAGCTCCCCAACGAAAGGTTTTTCAGTCTCCAGCTCAAATATTACCCCGCTATCACTGCACAAAACATTGGGCTTTCCCTTGACATCATTATCTGAGTAGTCAATAATTGCAGCGTGGCCGAATTGTACATTTAGCGCACTAATTAGCAAAATTAAAGCTGATAAATCGAACATCACTATTATATTTTTGAAGATCATTTTGTGAGCTGAGATCTGAGAAAAAATTAACGGATTGACGGATATTCTCCACTGATTATTGGAAATAAAAAACTGCGAAATTCTTTTTTCGCTTTTTGTCGCACACAACATTCAAATTCAGCGGATTAGTTCGTTATAAAAATGTCAGTGTAGTGATTGTAAAAGCGCCGTGGCGCCAGCGCCTGGTACATTACCGAAGCAAAAGCGCCATGGAGACTTTGCCGTTTAGCGCCAAAGTGTGCTGGCGCCATTGGCGCTTGTCTCTGCAATCCTAGAAAGCGCCATGGTTCCCTCGGCATTTTTCACAATGTTGGTGATCGTGCAGTTTATAATAATTATGAGAAGGAAAGATTAGACTACTGAACTTGACATTTATTGACACTTTGCATGACAACTGACAAATTCGTTTGACATTTTTCATGACCTTGACCACTTGACAACACTTTACAGGGTGCGGGAGTGGCATCGATGATCTTCTTCTTCCGTCAGCCATAATAAGTAATATTTATAAGAAATAACGCAGACAATTGAGTACCGTATTTCCTCGAAATAACCCCATAGGGTTTATTTCACCAGAAAATTTGGGGTAGGGGGTATTCGAGGGGGGTATTATTTCGCCAGAAAATTTCGTGAAGGAATGTAGTAAACGGGGTAAATATTTCGAGGAGATATTTACGTTATCTATCTATACGAACAGATATTCAATAAGCCAATGACGACGTGTTTCACGGACAGCTCGGGCGGCGTAAGAGCCCGATGAAAAGTGTCGGCCACAGTTAACGGGTCTGTGCCATCCCACATCTAAACCCATCCCACATCCTGGCCCAGAAATTGGATGCCTGTCAGATTTGATGCGTATTCCTGGCATTTTTGGTGGAAAATGGATGCAAAAAATGTTGATGATGAAAACGTGCTATATTAAGAGCCACTTTCGATGACTCGGTGATTTCGCAGGTCAAAGTTGTACTCAATAACACTGACTGCACTCAATAGTTGTCAATGTCATGTTTTAACACATGTGGTGTCAAATTGCCTTCAAACACTCTAACATGTTATATTAGATTGATTACCTTGTGTCATCATGACTTTTTTGAAATTCTTAAAATTAAATAGTCTATTTGAGAGACAAAGTAGATTTAGATGTGGGATGGGTTTAGATGTGGGAAGAGCCTACGCCCAGTTAACGTCGCCCGATATTATCAAAAAGCACTCGCCGGAACTATAACTCACATTTCCGATACATCTATTTATTCAAAACTATGGTTCCGAAAACTCAAAAACTATCAACTTTTCCGTGTAAGAAAACATGGAAATTAGTGAAAAATATGCTCGTTCAGATGGAGGCCACGAATGTTCTGTGCTACTCAATATGTGACCTTGATAATCTATTTTAAATTGCATTGTGGTATTTGATACAATTGACTGCCAAAGTAGAGTAAGATATGTTTATTACGAAATCAGCAACACTTTTGTGGATTCGACGGAATTTCAACACAAAATAAATGCGATTTTATCTAAAAATGTCTATCACTCATTGGCGAGTGAATCAGTCACTGATCCAAATATCGCCAACAATAAGTGAAAAACAAATCTAAATTTGAAGCAAATTTGAGAACTAATCGCGAAAGTCACATCGGCCGGCATAAAGGGGGTCACCCGAACTGAACCTTTGTAATTTACATCCGACAGTCTGCGAGTATAAATATATCTCATGCATTTTCATGCATTTCCATGCATTTTCATGCATTTCCATGCACTTCCTGCTGGTGCCCATGTCCACAATTCGCGCGCGCGAAATTACGAATGTTCCATCTTGAAAATGGAAATTCTGCGCGGAGAAATCCGCGACCCGCTAAAACGACTAAGACAATCAACTTCCGGAAATCTACGAAACTAGCGCGTTTGATGTCTATATGAATCGAGGCCAGACCACTTTATATGCTAGCTACTTTATATACTGGGAAAATGCACACTTTAGATGCCAAAGTGCATCACTTTAGATGCTACACTGCTACAGTTTATATGACAGCATGAAATTTTCCCATACCACTGATTTTGCACACTTTAGATGCCATATAGTGCTTTACTTTATATGCTGCCTAAGTTTTGTTTCATCCCATACCACTGATTTTGCACACTTTAGATGCCATATGGAGCTTTACTTTATATGCCACCTAAGTTTTGTTTCATTGCATACCACTGTTTTGCAAAAAATTTTCACCCTTATTTATTGCACACTTTATATGCCACATAAATAAATAACAAATGTACACAAATAGGATAAATAGTGATTTTTCAGTGATCTCAGTCAATGATAACAATGGTGTAGACCATTCATTCATGATGTGAAATTGATTGAAATCATGAATCAAAGAAAAGCAAATTTCAGCGCTATTTTCCACTATGCAGTAAAATCCCCTTAAAGAAATGCAGCAATAAATATAGTAAACGTACTGATAATATTGATCGGCGTGTACTTTTGCAAGCGTGAACGCGGCATTGTCATAATTTTCAAATCTTGTGCAGATGTGACGCTTACGTGGGGCATCTGGATCAGTGAAAAAGTTCCCATCACTGTATATTGGATGGAATATATATGTCAATATAATATAAATATAAAAATTACAATTGTCTAACAGATCAAATGCAAATAGATGGCACATGAGATGCATCAATGCTTGAACACAAAGCGCAGTGGTAATAGACACTTCCAGACTTGCTCTGGTTGTATATAAGTTTGAAATAGTGGCCGGGATGCTGTCGACTGGCAACAAAAAAGACAAATTTATGATTTTTTGATGTCAAGCCAGATATGTGATCATGAATAGAACCATATGGCGGTTGGTTCTCTGTCATGATTTCTTATGACTGTGACAACTGAATCACTGCCTGAATTGTTGAATGCTATTTCACATTCCATATTTTTTCTATAATCTGCCACCTTCAAAGCAACGTATGCTGCAGAAACCCACAGGTGCGCTTCATTCGCGACACCATATTGCACATTGCGTGTGTGCACAGCTCGCTAATGTGCGTCTGCTGCGCAACCTTTGATAAGTTACCGCGTGCACCGGTGTGAGTGGCGTTCCTTGTGATTGGATCATTCCTTTGAAACTTACCGTGCATTTGAAGATCTCATTTTTGTGGCATATAAAATGTCTAATAAGTGCGTATGAAACAAAAACAAGTGACCATGTAAGGTATAGGAGTATATGGTATATAAAGTGTGCAAAATGAGTGGTATGATTTATTAGGTAAGGGACTCTATGGCATCTAAAGTGTGCAAAATTAGTGGTATATGAAAATTTAATGCTGTCATATAAACTGTAGCATAGTAGCATTTTTTTAAAGTACCACAGCATATAAACTGTGTTTTTTTCCCAGTATATAAAGTAGCTAGCATATAAAACGATGCTAGCTCATATGAATCGGATAATCGGGTGAAAGTGCTGGAGTGTTTGGGGTGGGTTTCGCTTTGAGTTTCAGTGTTGTATTTATAGGTAAATATTCATATTTATATATTATCTATATACACTTGTACTTGTGTACACTCGGCGGACATCACACTTTGTATGGAAACCTACCATAATCCATCTGAATAATGAACCAAAAATTATACAGTTTTTCATCATAATATTTTATTCATTAAATTATGGTAGTATTCTGCGCATACCTTGCGGTCCGCCGAGTATAGCAATAAATAAATACTCATGAAAACAGTCAAAGTTCGGATGATTGTGCGAGCCAAACTCGATCGGAATCAATCCGAAATACTTGGGGACAAAACTCGATTCTCTTCAAACTGAGACCAACATCGTCAGCAAATCAAAAGGGTCCATTTATCATCACGAGAAGTGTTGTAAAAAGCGCCAGGACTTACCAGAGCCAAATGGCGCCAAGAGGCAGAAGCGCCATGGCTCTTTGCTTTGGCGCCAGCGCCAGGCATTTTGTTCCTGGCACCGGGCAAGGGTAGCGCCAAGCGCCAAAAGATAGATCTTTTTGTGTTTGCGCTGGCACCAGACGCCTTTACATCTTAGTCAGGAGGTGCAAATGAAAACTTGCGTTGTCGCAAATTGGAAGCTGGCCCTGCGTGCATTCGAGGCAGAAGGAACAAGAATTACTTGAACCACACTACAGAAATGACCGCATTGTATCCACATGTTGTATCCACTAGAACTGATGAAGGTGCGACCAATTATTTAGCGATTAATTTTGCCAATTTAGTTTGCGACATGTGCTCGTTTGAGAAGGCAACAGAAAAATGTACTTTTTAGGTAGGCTTTTTACTTTCTAGAAAATTAAACGTATATCCATGTCGACAATTTTGAACATTGAACAAGAATGTGAAAGGTAATACAATTGTTCACACTCCAAACATACCAAATGGTAAATATAAGCGAGCTCTTTGAAACTTCCCAAAACAAAACGTATGAATACCACATTACCGTATTCACTTAATAATTCCCCAGGGATTTATTTTTTCGTTAGACCGTTTCGAGGGGGCACTATTCGATGGTGGAGTTATTTTCTGCTCACTCGTGTAACAGATAGCCAAATAGCTGGTTGATAGGGGGTTATTTGTCATATTTACAAACCAGTGGTTATTCCAGTGAAACGCGTTCTGCCTAGTTAGTCAAACACTGGTAATTTATTCGAGGGGTTTGCTATTAAACGTAATATGCAGGTGTGTGAAAAAACCTTACAGCTATGCACTATGGTAGCTCACTAGTATGCAAAACTCCAGGTAACAAAGAAAAGTTGGCCATAAAAAGCAAGCACTTGTAATTTGTACGGGATGCCACTGTGCAAACAACATAAATGATCTGACAACTTGAAAAAGGAATTGATTCATCAATCAACTCCCACTGGCAGCTTATTTTATCCTCTAAAAATACAAATACACGATATTTCCTGTTTTTGTGGTTATTTTTTGGGCTGGGGTATTTGTGACACAGCTATTTGGATACTCTCACGCTGAATTAGAGTTGTTATTTTCATCATCATATTTGAAAAACCTAGAGGTGATGGCTGACTTGAATTTGTTCAAATGTCATCATCTATAGCTATGATGAGTAGGAAAATGCAAAGATCTTCAAAACTGCAACATTTGTGGACTTTTTGCAGACACAGGCCAGCTTCAACATTCATTCTATCTATAAAAAACACAAAAATGCTAATAAAATGCCAACTGTTCATATTATCAATTTTCACAGTCCAAATTGATTGCCAAATATCAAATTATGACATTGAACAGAATGGCCTGTGGATTGAAGGTGATGAAATCGCCAAGGGATGTACATACAGCAGGGATTGTCAACAGGTTAAAATGCAACCTGGCAAACTGCCAATTTTGTTTTTTCTACATTTCTACATGTAAAACGCATTGCACTGCAGGCGGGCGCGCGGTGTTTTGCAAATCAATGTAAGTGTCTCAGTACACACGTCAATGTAAATGGGGTCTGCTTGCCAAGTGAGTAGGGCCTGTTTCAATTTGATTTTGATTGTCCCGTTTGAAAAATTGAAGGAAAAAAGGAGGCTATCTTTTGATCGAGTTGTATTTATCTGGCATATTTATCAGACATGTTGAAAAACTCTGAAGAAAGACGCCTCCTTCCATGATAAAATTGCGAATGAAATACAAACCCAAGCCCAACACCAGAAAAGTGCAAAAATTCTGGTCACATCTTGACAGAACTCGAACCAGGGAAGTCTCCTTGCCGCGCAACGGCGCAATGCACCGCAGTCTGGCCAAACACCGTCTGCGTGAATTCGATTTGCATTTGCAGTCGACAAAATGACGTCATTATTAAAACTAGAGATACGACTTTGTGTGTTGCAGTCGGCGGTTGGTCGGCAATTTTACAAACATATTGATCATTTTTAATTTGAAATAAAAAGCTTAAAACCAATTTTTTCATGATAAAAAACGAAATGTTAACATAATCGACAGGGAAACTGACAGTTGAATAACTAAAGAAACTATTTAAAATTCAACACACTGCGAAATCTCCCTCCCAGAATGCCCATTGGGTGGCGGCGACACCGTCCTCAGAGACGCGGAAACCAACAGACCAGTGAGTTTTGGCCCACACACACTAGATAAAAAATTTTATCAACTAAATTTCGGTTAATTACACTCTTGAAAAAATGCCTTTATCAATTTTATTTTTTTGGTTCAATGGTGAACCAAACATTAAATATGGGTCACTGAGGGGTGAAACTCATACATAGAGGGGGTAATTATGCCAACCCCCCCCCCCACAGTAGAAAATGGCCCCCTCCTGCGTCTATAGTCAGTATATCGTTAACCGTGAACGCGATTTTTAATTGCTTTTTTACATTTCGTTTAATGCGCGCAGTCGTGAGCTGGCACGGTGCCAACATTTCGTTTTTTAATAAATTCAAAAATATTCACCATGCCGGGTCGATATTTGTCTGCCAACTGACGACAGACGATTTTGCACATGATGTGAAATCAACGCCAGTGCAGCGTATCAAGTCCACTGTGAATACCATTTTGAATACAAATTGGCATTATTTGAGCAGTGCATCGTTGTTTTACATCGCATCACAGTCTTTTTCATTGTTTCACCATTTTTTCTTCTTTGTTTCAACGTTTTAGCATAAGGGATAAAGACTTTTTTCCACAGGAGATTTGACTTTGGATCGCTGTCAACTGAGCAGCAAGGCACCCAGAAACATAAAAATCGACATGTGGCATAAAGGCACCTTTATCTACAACAAGAATTCATCCCATGCATATAACTATACGTTAGCAGGGGAGACATTGTATTTTCTGTTCCCGGTCAGGAGGATAAAGACATTTTTCCAGGAGTGTATGTGATGTGATTTTCCTATGTGATAGGGCATAGTTAATTTTATATAGTGACACTTCATTTTCATTGTTTCTGGTAAGTGTGATGCTTTGGAATTTTTTGTGTTATTTAGTTGACATTTATTTGCGATGTCAACTAGTGCGTGTGTGGGCCCTTAGACAAGAAAAACATCACACCAAAATGTGGACAAATCCAAACCACCCAGGTAACATGTTCAATCAACCAGTCAACTGGGCGAACCGAGGGGTGCCTAGGTCAACTCCACATGTACGACTGCATCATACTGCGGCAGCACACCGCCAGCGAGAATGCTACTGGGGTATGCTGCCCCAATAAAGGTGGGGCTGAGTTTTTGTGTGTTTATTTAGTTCTTTTCTCATAATTGGTACTGTAGTGTTCCAGTGACGTGTGAACCCGCAAAGGTTAGGTTTCAGGGTTCATATAAAAGCCAGCAATAAGTAAGTATTGTTAGTCACTCTCTGACTCAACCCCAGGTCTATTTTATCATTCTACAGTTATTCAGATATCAACTCCATATCTTTACCACATGAATTTGTGATAATTTAGAAGTGTGGAAACATTGATTTGAGGCTGCTTCCATCCAAATAGAATAGGATCAAGATCACTTTCCTTCACATGCTGAGAAGAGCACCATTGGCAGAGCTCAACACTTGCTCGTTGAGGCTCTGAATGTGCTAGGCAGTAGTTCACTTGTGGTGCACAAGCTGAATAGTGAAGTTTTGAGTGCCGTGGGCACAACAGTACCCACCCACACATCCACCCGAATCGTTATAAAATTGTATGTGAATGCATTTTCAGGTAATACATGCAGCCAGAGCTCAGACGCTGGGCAATTCCCACAGAACACACAAAGAGTGGCGTCAGAAATTGGGCAAGATGCCAAGCAATTACCATGGTACCTGAATGATCAACCGGCTGCAAACAGATTGATCGTGCAGAAAAGATGGTTACTTTTCGTCACCCGATTGAAGAAAACTTTGCAAATAATTCATCTGCTTTTTCTTATACTTTTAAACAGAAAAATCCCAGGTATTATGATCGCGTGAGCCGCAAATGCAGACACTTCGACTACAGGGGCGCCGGCGGAAATGGCAACAATTTCTTGACGGAAATGCACTGCGAAAACTATTGCAGAACCTGTGCGTTTACTTCTATGGGTCTGAAACTCAAAAGCACATCACAATTTTACAATGCAAAATTGCACAAACTTCCAGCCTGTCCCTCCGGCAGTCCACTATACACAAACAAGGAAAACCTGCCCGGCAATTTGAAAGAAAGCCGAAAAAATGCACACGCGCAGTTTAACTACAGGCAACTTTTGTGTAACCACGCAAATTCAATGTCTTTTGGGCCTAAATTTGGCACAAAGCCAAGTTGTCCATCAGAAAAATATCAATGTTTGGTGCTTCAGCCAGCCAAAGCACTTTGCTGTCCTATTCACGGTTAGCAGTATTACATTGGGAATAAAAAAGCAGTTTTTTCTTCTTCTAGATGTTTGATTAAAAAATGTTGTTTTTTTACAAACAAACAAAACAATTTTCATGTTTCAATTTTAATTTATTTCTAAATTAAATTCCAAAGTGAGAAAACCACACAATTCGACCAGCTCAAAGCGTATCCCCCCAAATTCCACGGCAGATTTCATCTGCAGTCACGAAGGTGGCGTCCAATTTTACGATCACAACAAAAGAAACGGTATCAGACGGCGGCTGTTAACGTTCGACGCTGGGATACCCTGCGGTTCGGAAAAATATGGTGTCGGAAGCAATGTCACGAGATTTTACTACAACACCGCAAGCAGGGGGGAAATTTAATTGGCCCGAGAAATAATGTTCGGGCTGCCCGATTCTAGTATAAGCATGCATAGAATTCCGAAGACACACATTGCACAAAATTTTTCTTGTCCACTCTGAAAAACTGTGGATTGATCGAACGCATAATTTACAAATAGCAAGACTTTGTTTATTTATTTTTTTACCATTTCCGCATGTGCATTTGAAGGGTGTGCTTCTAAAAGTACCGATCTACAAAAAATCGATTTTGAGATAATCGCAATTGAAAGTTTGGAGTATGCAATACCCATACATGGGTATTGGGTATGGGAATTTTGGGTATGGGTATTTCGGCCATATTATTGGGTATCCACATGCATGGGTATAATCATTGTTTATACATATAAATAACACTAGCTATATAACATTTAGTGAATCATATTTTTTGTAGTACAGTACATTTTAAAGGAACAAATTGGTAATAGCATGTAGATCGGTACATGTTAAAGCACAAAATCAGATAGATGTAGACCGGTACTTTTACTCATATTAAAAAAAGAACAAATTGAGTTTTTGCTGCTGATGATGCTGAGCTGAAATCGGTACTTTTAGAAGCACAAAAAATAAAGTGCAGATCGGTACATTTAGAAGTACAATTTTTAAAAATGTGTGTAGATCAGTACTTTAAAAAATACAAAAGCTGAAAAAGCTTGTAGATAGGTACTTTTAAAATTTCAAAAACTGTATTTTGCGATTTTTTTTTGCTTTTTTCGACCCCCCATATCTCAAAATTGAATTTCGCACCCCCCACATATTATATATTTTTTGAAGCATATTTTTATGGGGACCCCAAAAATGGTCCTAACTCAAATTAGAAAAATTTGTAGATCGGTACTTTTAGAAGCACACCCTTCATTTGGAGATCGCTCTGCGACACGTGACGCCGAAATCTGAGTTGACACAAACCAGTTGACATACATGTCCAGCTAGTATGCGGGACGCCATTGGTGCTACACCTTAAAAAGCGCCATGGCACTTTTGGCGTCAGAATATTGACACTTTTCCACCACTATTCGTTTTCATTTCAAATTGGTTTGTCCGGAAAAGCACACTGGCCGATTAAATTTCATTCCTGAACTTGTGAAGCATTCGCATACAATGGTTGCGGTGGCAATTTTAACAGATTCGAAACGCATAATGATTGTGTGAGAACGTGTGGACTCGGGGTTGGTTTACTTTTACATTTTATTTCATTTATGTTTATTTACAAGAACAGTATCAGAAATGAGTATCTAAAAAGCGTGACGGTTAGTGATGGAAAAGCGCCATGGCGCTAGCGCCAAAGGAAAACACAGCATGGCTCTTCTGGCGCTTGGCGCCAATTTGCTCTGGTGCCATTGGCGCTTGGTGCTGGGGCTTGGAAAAGCACCAAAAGTTGTGACACTTTTCTCCATCAGTAGTGACGGGGTAATGACAGGCGACAACAACCGTTGAAATTCTTGAGTGAATTCCATAGCCAATCAGTGTCGAATTCTCAGTCCAAATCTTAGAGGAAAGAAACGTGAGGTGGAAGCGCGCCAAAAACGGCTATCAAGCGTAACGATGGCAAAGCTTCCTCTGGAAAACGAATTCAAATTTGTCAGTGTTTTCCTTAACATGTCTGTTTTTCTTTCGAATTTCCAATTTTTTGGTGAGGGCACGGGCCTGTACCGGTGGCCGTCTAGGCCCTGGCCAGTTGCCCATCTAGGGAGGGCCGTAGATGGGCAACTGGCCTAGATGGACAATGAGTTTAGATGGACAATGGGCCTATGTCAGATTTTCGCAACATTTTCGAAACTTTATTCGCCATCGCGTCACCACTCATCGGTGACTCACCAGGCGTCACGAGCAACACAGAGAAGTGGCTATATGTAGGTAAAAGCGGTATGACTGTGGCAGCAAGGATCGCTGTGACGCTGTGAATTAGAACACCCACTAATCGAGCATTTACACCTTACAGACGGCGCTCAAAGAACTAAGTGGCATAGACCCGTATTTCTTAATGCCAAACGATGCGACCATCGGTGACATGCAGCACCCGCCAACATCGAAACCTACGATCAAATGAGATGAATTAAATTGATATCATTTTGATGAAATGCGCGTTTTTAGATTGTAATTACAGATAGATGTTTTTGTGCTGTGTTTTACCAACACTTAAGCTAAGTGAGCGATATTCTTTCAGTTTTTATACCAATGCGTAAAGCAGTCTGCAAGCTAGTTCCCAAAAATACCCCAATTATTATTATACTAAAAATACCCCCTACATAAAGTAGTTCTTTTTCGATTAGGGCTTAAATGGGATTGACTTTTTGTGATCGGGATTGGGGTCAAGGGATTGGCATTTTGAGATTTCCGAATCGGGACTGCAAAATCCCGAAAATTTCCTGGGAAATGGGGGTATTTCGAGCGGGATATTTTGAGGGAGGGGGGTATTTCGAGGAAACAACGTACCACACATTTACTTTGAAAAAAAGTTCAGTACATTTTTCAACTTTGGTACGTGTATTTATTTTGCTTGAATCTATTTAAACGTTTGTTTAAATTTTTTCTTTTTCGAACAAAATGCTAGCAGCATGGCATCAATAGTGGCGCGACCCGATATTACTAAGTGCCAAAAGCGACACGCGAATTTAAGGGGTAAAAGCAACCCTTGGACATCTGCACTCGCTGGAAATTTGCATGCGGTCGGCAGAAAGGACCCCAATTCAACGCCATGTCGCTTTCACATCACTGGCTATGGGTCGTAGACCCAGGGAGCCAGGCACAAGGAAGCCAAGGGTCGTAATCCCAGGCCTCTTGTAGCAACAAAAGACGCAATAAAATCATTTTTTAAACACAAGGCAATTTAATCCAAAAGCTATGCGCTTCAAACATATAAATATAAATACACACACACATACGCACCTCAATGCAAACCTCTGGTAACTGCGAATGTGTGACTGGTGCCTAAGGCGGCGGCAACTACTTTTCCCGGGATTGACGCTCGAATAGGGAAATATTGGTCCTTGGTGTGTCCCAAACCGAGAAGGCCGTACCTGCGCATCGAGAAATGAATTGCAAAACACGTTCTTGTTTCAGTTACAGTTTGCATCCAACCTATTCTTGCCCCACACGTAAAGTTCGCCTCTGCTAGTCAATGCAGCGTAATGCATAAGCCCCGCCCACAAATCAGTGACGGTATTGCTGGCGCCAGTGTCCGTCTGTCGCAAATCCATCCCAAACAGCAATGGCGGCATTTGCAAAAGCTTATCGCCAGTTGTGTGAACATCGGGGCCAAATCCCAAAATTCCCCAGCCCCATAGGAACACTGAGCCATTTTTGGTTAGCAAGGCACACGACGAACCGCTGCTGCACACCTGCGCACGTTGAAACGCCGAATTTGTAATGGTACTGGGCTTCAGACGGGGTTCGAATTATCGGGAAAGTATTGTTAAGGTGTTAAGTATTTTTTTTACAGTAGACCAGCTGTTTTTTAGCGGTTTTGTCTATGAAGTCGGAAATCAGTGTGCAAATGAATTAGCTGATGTGTCTGTCATTCAAAAAAGCGCCGGCGCCAGAGAAAATGGCGCCAAACGCGAATGCCGCCATGGCGTTGGCGTCATTATAGGGCTCCAGCTCCACGGCGTCATTCCATCACTAAACATAAGTAATTGTAAGCGCATACTTTACAACTGTACAGTATTTACAGCTTTATTGCTTTACAGTACAGCATAAAATTATCCCACATTTTTAGGTATAGAATCAAGCGAAACAGGTAAAAAATACAAAAATCACAACCTTTATTACAGGTCCATGTTCTCTTTTGTCAAAGAATTCGTAAACTGGCAATTGCACGGGTTCAACTAGTGTGCTTAAATTTGCATCTTTACCCAGAATCGATGCCTGGCCATATTCTGTCAAGCCCCAAATGTGCACACTGAAAAACATACATATGTCCGTGTCACAAAAAAGAAATAAAACAGATATAGGTAACTAGGAACGGTTAAAAACGCTTTTTCGAATCATCTCAGAGCATATGCACCGACATTTTTGCTAGCTTTAACACTGAAAATAAACTAGGGCTCTCAAAAATTGAAATCAAGCGCTGCGGCTAACAAAAATTTATAGAGCAAGTAGGACCTATAAACCACAACAAAACAATTGTTTTCAAGGCCACAAAAGACAATAAATGACTGGACATGTAAACTGATAACTACAACGCACCCTCCATCAGAGTCCAGTGCCAAATTCGTATCCACACAAGTGTGCACCTGTACAACAGTTTTATCAGCTAGTGAACCTTTCAAAAGCGTCGGTACATGACTCGTTTCAACGTTGCCGGTACCTGCAGTGAAAAACATAAAACGAATGAAAAACGTTAATGGGAATTGGCAACTTAAACAAGTGCAAAAAATGGACACCCCAAAACAGACCACATTGTCCACTAGAGTTCAATCCAAAGGCGAGCACTTTCCCTTCGCTGCTCAGCACCAAACTGTGATCCAGACCTGTGCATGGGGAGGGTTGAACACAATATTGGGTAGTAGGGATCGCAACTGATTCTTCTAACCGATTAGAAACACATTTGTTTCCGAAAAATCACAGAATGGAATTTTTTTAAATTCAGAACTTTTAGTAGTCATTAGGGTTGGCACTTGATTTTTTTAACTGATTTTTTTAAAATCACAAGGTGTAAACTGATTTTATTTAAAAAAAATCAAAATGAAAAATTTCTGGTAGACTTGCACTAGGTATTTTGCATAATAAGCCATGATATGCTAGTGTAGTATATAATATCCAGCCAATGTGCTCCCACATACTTCTACAGTGTGTAGCATCACTGGCAATGTATTAGCCTTCTCTTACAACCTTATTTAAGCACTATTCCATGCTGAACTTCACTTTAAGTCACGAACATTCAACAAAAAGCGATATACATAATCAATCTATGTAAAATGGATATTTTTGAAAGAAATCACTGCTTATAATGCTATCCCATCACTCCAGTCATAATATGACCACAATAGACATAACCATACATTGTCTGACGCTTTACACATATTTTTTCTCTATACCCCCATTTTGGGCGATTTTAAAAAAAATCTGGTTTTAATTTTAAAAAATCAATATAAAAAAATTGATTAAAAAAATCAAGGCGTTTAAAAAAATTGATTTTTTTCCAACCCTAGTAGTCATTCTCTAGGTGAATATTTTGCAATGTTTTTACCCGCAAGCATGTATTTCCACACATCTGGTGGTTGTTTCCATTCATTTTGTGGGCTTTTCAGCGTCAAATTTCAATTTGAGGAATATCGTTCTAAAAGTGCACACGGGTCAAATCCAGTTTTCTCAAACTGTCGTCAAACTTTAAAATGTGATTTTGAAAAATCAAAATATGTGGATACCGTATATCCTCGAATAAGACCCCAGGGGAGTTATTTTTTCGTCAGAGTTTTTGAGGGGGGAGTTATTCAAGGGGGAGGAGTTATTCAAGGGAGGGAGTTATTTTTCCTCAGAAACTTGGACTTAGTTCATTGTATGAACGCATTCTGTCAACTCAAATAATCCAGCTATTAAACAGTTCTAAACAACAAAAAGGTACGTACATGTTATATGTCTGCTGTCATTGCCATATATTAACATTATTTTGTCTTTGCATCGATCATTTTTGTAAACTTTGTAGCATATTATTCACCCAGAGGGGGGAGTTATTCGAGGGAGGGAGTTATTCTTTCGTCAGAGTTTTTGAGGGGGGAGTTATTCAAGGGGGAGGAGTTATTCGAGGGGGGGGGTCTTATTCAAGGATATACGGTATGTGCACTTTTGGAGCACTAATGAAAGTCCTCATTAATAAACTACAAAAAACCGCAGCCAGAATGTAACAAACTAAAGTAGAGACCCGAACATAAAAACTAAGGTCAGAGAAACCAACCGGCACAAACAGCAGCTACACACTCGTCCCCCTTGCGGAAATGTAGGGGAACGAATGTAGGGCTCACGCTTGCAGCCGCGTAATTTTCACTCGCGATAATCGGGCGACCGCATTGACCGTGGTTGTTTTGACCATACGTAAAAATACCTGAAAATGCGACACGGAATATGGGACGATAAGTTACACTATAGGAAAACACGCGCATGGCACAGTTTTGAAAAACATCAGAAGTTTTTAAAAAGTTAAGCAACTCGACGGTGTCAACGAAAACGAGAAAATACCTTCATGTTTAACAGCGACCAAAGAGTGTGCCCTTCCAGCGGCAATATCATCAATATCCATCCCACTTTTCCAGCGCACCGTCAGTTCCATGGGCGCCGGCTCCCATAACCATTGTCTAAATGTTGGCAATGTTCCAAGTTTGATAGTGCAACGTTGCATTGGAAATGAAAATACATATTTCTTGCAATTTGAAAATAAACCAGCTTTTAAACCAATAAAACATTTGATCCGACGCAGATTTTTTCTTCAGACAATCAGACCCCTTATGAAAAAATTTTATTTCAATTGAGTGCGACCCCTAGTCACCTGGAGCCACGGCCAGATTCTGTTGGCTGCTTGCCAAGTTGTCCACAAGTATTCAAGCCAGTACCAAATAGCTGACTGGACTACAACGAGTGGAAAATTGAGTATCTTTTTGAGAATGTGCCAAAAATCACAAACAAAACAAACATGGCCAGACTGTGAAGGGGAACTTTGCGCGGTGCTGAATATACTAAAACCGTGCCCACAGGCCACTTTGCGAACGTAATATCGATCAGCCCACGAAAGTCTGAAAATGCGGAAAACTGACAACGGAGAGTCTTGATATTGGTATCAGAGAAACAGGAATCTCAAGTTTCAAGTTTTGGAGAGAAACTGGATTATTTTTATTTTCTATCAAAAGATTGGTGTCGCTGACTCAGATAGCATTGTATAAATTTCCAATTCTCAATGTGGAGTTTCTAAAAGTGGATAACTCTAAAAATTAGATTTTTGAAAATGACGTTTTCAGTGTTAATTCTAATTCCATGTCTGTCCAATGGACTCGCTGACTATCGTAAAATTCTAAATTTGGATTATAAAGTCCCAAATTTTCCGTCTCTGCTCTCAGCAACTTTTTAATATTCTACCAATTTTTCTGGCGTTAAATTAGACGACATTGCCGGCTGAATGTATGACAGGAAAATTGGAGACTACAGATGGCACGGATATTTGAACCATCACGGGCAAAGTGTCATCCTGTGCAAAAAAAATCCTTTTTTAAATCACTCAACAAACCTCATGGGAGTATGCGTGTACCTCAGAGGCAGCATGCCATACTTTCTAGGCTCCAAAAGTTGGCGCAGCGCCAGGGCGCCGCTGGCGGCCAACCCGAATGCATACAATCGGCGTTTTCTGCGCCTCGGGGAACGAGTGTTGGCTGCGTGGTTTTCCGATTGCGGCCGGCGCCATTGACCGCGTACCTGAGTTATAATAACGAAATATTTTATCTAAACATGTTCTAATCGCGCGAAATAGTCTCGTTCCTAACTAAAATCGTTTGAACCAACTTATGCACATTGTACGAACTCTCGACAAACGCATAACTCAAAAACGTTCTGAAGCGTATTGCCAATTTTCAGTGCGGTTTGCCATTTGTTTCTTGAATAGGCAAATAACAGGGCCTATAAATATTACTTGATGGAAAACATTTATGTTAAAAACAAAAACAAACAAAAGACCAACTGTAGTGACTCCGGACGCGTGAGTAGCCACGGCATTTTGCAACTGCACATGGAGGGAGCCTGTTGAAAGTGAAAGTTAATTTTATTAAGTATCAAAAGAAAGTATATATTTGTGTTTCTTGAAATAATACCAAAGTATCGATACAGACGGGGGTCCACATAAACAGTACTCATTTTACATGCCCGACCTGCCCCATTGACTTTAAAGTCAAATAACTTGACCATTCCCGGGCCTATTTGAACTATTTAACACTTCTTAGGGTGATATCACAGCGCAAATATGCGCGGTGGTCATCATCATTTACGTTTAGTGACGTTGATATATGAAAAATGTATATATGAAATATATGTATAGAAAAAAATGGGAACTACGTTTATCGCTTCCATCACTTGATTTACAAACTCAATCATGTACAACTATTTTTACCAAAATTTGTTTTTTTTTGGAGAATTTTCACCCTCGCTGCTAAAATTAATGTAAAATCTGGTGAAAACTGAGTTTTAGTGCAATGTTTATAAACCCTAAAAAAGGATTTTTGTCAGTAGGGCTTGCACTCACTCGAAATACGACGAAACGGCCCATTTGCGAGCGGAACACAGCCAGCGATCATTTTTTCAACAGTTTCGAAATGCAGCTGATTCCGGATCGGGGCAAACATGACATGTTGGCCCACGGCCAAGTGACACGAGCGATTTGACCCACGTTCAATTCCGAGTTTATTTTCACGAATGTTGTCTCAAAATCACTAAAATATGTTACATTCGGTCTATTTCACATGAATAATTGCTATGTTAGTCTATATATTTAGTTTTATACCTATTTTTATTTTATTTAATTTACAATTATGGGAATGGCCGGCTGCCAAGTTGCCATAATGGGTATCTCCGGCTGATTCCTGGAAAACGCTCCAACAGTCGTATTCAAATTTCCGGAAAACGTTCGTTCTTGAAATGTTACTTTACTGACTGATTCTTTGCATATATTAACGTGCTTTAAAATACCAACAAAATATTAGTTGCTCGTGTAACCTGTATAAAAAATACTTTATAATCCCGGTAACACCGTGAACGTGTATTTTCATGATGGTAAGACATAAATAACAATCATGGACGCTTTTCCACCTGGCTGGCTGCCAAATTGAAAATAAAAACAAAACGAAAAGGAATTCGAGGGCGGAAGCGAAAAATTGGCAGCTGCTCCCTAAAAAAACAAACTTTTTAGATCGTCGAGGTGTGCCAAAATGTCTTCAGACAGCGACCAGCAAAGTCCCACTCATGAAGAGCTGCAATCGGCAATCAAACGTGAGCGTTCAAACGTTTTATTAGCAATTGTATTGTTATTCAAATTAACAAATTGATTTATTCGCGCGCAGGCATTTTGGGCGCGGAAAATTTGGAGAAATTGTCTGCGAAACGAGTCCGCCAGCAGCTATCGGAAGAATTTAACACCGATTTGACGGACAGGTATGTCTGAGGGACGTTTTTGCCACATTAGTACAAACTAGAAAGATTCAATTGGGAAAAACGGTTCTTAATTAATAGTGTATTTTGCATTTACCCTTGAGTTATTCACTGACAATACCCATTTTTACATCGCAGGAAAGCTGAGCTAGATGACATGATAATGAAATGCGTGGAGGAGGTTTGTTTCTCAATATGGCGGCTGAATTTAAGTTGATTTCTGACCTCAATGCTGCTGCATTTTTAGGAATGATGCGTGTGTATATTAGCCCCCCCCCGGTAGCCCCCTACTTATCGCAGGTGCCCCTCAGCTATCTTCCTGGGGCAAATGTTTTTGACCGCCCCAATCAGTTTTTGTGATAATTTTTGTAGTGATAATTGTAAACCGTAGTGATAATTTTTGCTACAAATCGCCCATTTTAACCCTCAAAAATATGCATTTAGGCTCCACGTTCTATCTGAGCCGATGGTTTTTCTGAGATTACCTCTCCATTCCAAAATGTCCCAGTTTGATAGTTGGGTTTCGGCAGGGACGTATCCAGGATTTTCCAGCGGGGGGGGGGGGTGCTTGTTTACGGAGCCCGGCGAGGGGGGGGGCTGCAGCCCCCCCCCCCCCGGATACGGCCCTGGGTTTCGGTGGCTGGGCACGCTAACCCCCCCCGCTTTGTTGTGACTCTTTTTTTTCTGACATTACTCTTTTTGTGCAGCACGCAGCGAAAAATGGCGAAGCTCCGAAGCCGAAGGCAGAAAAGCGCAAGAGCGGTGCACAGGCGTCTGCCAGCAAAAAGGTTGTTTGTAGAATTTTCAAAGATACAACAATTTGATAATTTCATAACAAAGTTCACAAATTCAAGTTTTCAAAATTACATTTTAAGGATTGCATTTACATTTCAACAAAGATGCATTTTCAATAAGGAATAGTTATTTTACTCAACTATGGATGAATGAGCAGGGTATATGCACATTTTTCAATCCTTTTTCCCTTTGAATATACGCTACCATAACCCCTCAAACAGAACCCCTGGTTGCTTGAGCAGATTAAGATAAAACAATGCATATGGGTAGTATTGTGCCTACACACACTAGTTTTCACCGTGACTTCGTGTGAAAACTGAATTTTTTTCAAATTAATGAATATGGTTGAATGATTTTTTTAAAATTAAATTTGAATTTGAATAAATAAAAGTTAAAATTTAAAAATTTAAAACCTAAAACACATAGTGCATACAAAAAGAGTAGGCTGAATGTCCCCATGTTGCCATTTCAGTTTTCACACAAGTCACGGTGAAAACTAGTGTGTGTGTGGGGCCATTGTATCCCTGGAACGAAATGGAGAAAACTATCAGTAAATGCCATATCCACCCTTAACTAGATTTTTTTCAATTTCAATCTCCTCTGAAATACTCTCTTCAATTGTTATCATCACTGCGGCTGCCACAAAAACACCCGGAAAAATAATCGCAGACTCGCGCCGCGTCCGATTCCGGTTCCGAAATCAGCGACGGCGAAAGTGCGACGAAAAAAAAGAAAGGAAACAAAAAGGGACAGTCGATTTATTCCATGGAGTTGATTTTGAGCGAGGATCTGGCCGGGATTATGGGCGTCGATAAGGTTATTTTGATGGGTTGTTTTTGCTTGAAAATGGCACCCTACTTAGTGAATTTCCACGTTGAACGGGTGGTTCATGTTGGAAACGTGCCAATGATAATTACGCATGCGATTTTCGGAAAAACTATATAAAGTCATTGTTGTTGCAACTTTATGTGTTAACGTATTCAGAACAACGAATTTTGTCATCCTTTTACAAAAATGGCATGCTTTAAACATCGTTGGCATGCTTCCAACGGGAGGCGTAAATAACTGCGAGTGGAGAGTATCAAGTCCGCCGAGTATAACTCTATTTTCTAATGTCTGCAGAAATACTTGAATTTTTTAAGCTAATTACAAGTCAGTCAATGTATTTTCAATCTGAGTGAACCATCCACACATTTTTTCTGGTGGATGTTTTTATCTCAATCTCCATAAAATGAAAACTAGTTAAATAGAAGAAGTCCTTCCTTCCTTGCGATAATTTTTACTCCTAATTTGTATCAATATACATAATTACGTCATTTTTGGCAGATGGCCAGAAAGGACGTGGTCAAGCGAATGTGGCAAATATTCAAGGAACGTGATCTGCTCGACCCGAACAACAGGCAGTTTGTGATTCCCGATCCAGAACTGGCGAAAGTTTTCGGTTGGTTTAGGAGCAAAATGTATTAGCGGGGTTGTGCTTTTTCGCAGATGATTTGATTGAGTATTCAGTGTATACTGCCAACACGTTTTAACTTATTTTGGCTAAGTTTACCCCAGGCTACTAAGGCTATTTTTAGCAACTTTTCCACCTTTCTGATTTGTTCATCGTGAAAAGCCTATATAGATTACCCCCGCAACCCCCCCCCCTCCCCAGCGCCCAGAATTTGTTCAGCTAGCCAGCCCAAGAGGCAAAATCTTCGAGACCCCTGTACTATCATAAGATTGAACCTTATGGTGAAATCGCCCTATTTTATGTCAATTTCATAAAATACTCGATCCATTTGACCACGCAGGCAAGGAGCGCTTTCGCGCATTCGGTCTGATGAAACATCTGAAGAATCACTTGACCGACCCCAGGCACGTTTGAAGGTCCATGCGAAATGTTGGGTGTAAACTTTTTTCCCGTTACTGTATAGGGTTGGAACGATAAATGTTACGTTGAATATCGTATTTTCAGCACTTTGCCGTTTTGAATATCGTTAATTTTTACCGTCGAACGTCAAAACTTTTGAATATCTATAAGCATTATCATTCCAGCCTTATTTATGTGTTAAATTTTTTAAAAAGCGAAAACCTCTGTGTACACGTGGATTGACTGTTGTTGAAATTTTCTTGAAATGAGACCACTCGATTATGTTAAATAATTTTTTAATACTTTTTAGTGCATTTTTTTCGAGAAATCGCTCGTGGGGAAGGCAGGCTTGAATGAATGATTAAGGCTGTATCAGGTCGGGTGATACGTAGATAAATACTGTCATGTATTCTGCGTCTTTGGGCCCACACACTAGTTGACATCGCATATCGTTGTCAACTAAACAACACACAAAAATTTAAAAGCATCATACTCAACAGAAACAATGGAAGTCAACTGTTACTGTATAAAATTGACTATGCTCTGTAATAAAAGAAAGTTAAAATCCCATAATTGAACAAAATTTAGTTGACACGAATTTTGATGTGAACTAGTGTCTGTGGGCCCAATGAAGTCACTAATTTTCGAAATTTTCAGCATAATTTTCAAGAACAGTTTTTTTTCATAAAAATTAACTTTTACGTCATCTTTGTTGTGATTACAACACATGATATAAAAGTTACAATTTTGTTTATCGAAATCGAACATTTTTATTTATAGAAAAGTTGCTTGAAAATCATGTGCCATCCCTATAGTAGATCATATTGGCGTTGAGGTAAAAAAATTCCGCATTTTTTGCAGGAACATCTTTTGTTGTATTAAGTATGTTCAGTTCAAAGTTTATTTGCTCTTTGGGCCCACACACGCTAGTTGACATCGACACTAAATGTCAACTGGTGCCGATCCCGATTCAAAGCTTGCTGACGAGTGGACGAACGACGTTCAAACGCAATCTTTGAATTAGGAACGGAACCAGTTGACATTTGGTGTCGATGTCAACTAGCGTGTGTGGGGCCTTTTCTTTGATATAAATTACTGTCAACCAGTTGTAATTTTGCTGTATGTTTGTCAACGTTTTTCTAATGTCGATTATGTTCATCTAGAAAATTTTCGGTAGCTGTCTGACTGGTACAATGTATTACGTTTTTACATTTAATTGTGTTTTCAGATTCAAACGATGATATTCTCATAATTCATGAATTTTCAAACTGGTAGTTGTCTTTTTTGTTTCTATTTACTTAGAGAGTTTCTGAATGATTGTGTAATTTTTCTTGATCACTGTATAAAAGTGCGTATCTCAATAAATAATTTTTGGTTGCATATAGGGTTCAAATGGGCTCAAACGCTTATTTAAAAAAATTAAAGATCCATATCGCTTGCACAGGCTTCAGGGGTCTCCAGGATTTTGGCCCTCGCGGGGGCTGGATAGATAGCAAATCGCTCCTCCGGAGGGATAGATAGCTGAAAATTTTTCTGGGGGGGGGCTGGCGGGGGCACAATATATAGGCTTTTTCAAGGTTAAGAAGGCAGAAAGCGGGGACAAATCGCTAATTATCAGTTCAAAGTAGGGTTCAAACAAACGATATATCGTATCGAATATCGGATATCGACCATTTTTTAATATCGAATATCGATATCGAGGTTCCATATCGTATCGATATCGAATATCGAGTTTCAGAAAAAAATATCGATAACGAAAAGTCATATCGTTCGAACCCTAGTTAAAAGTAGCCAAAAGTAGGTATAAAATGGCTAAAAATAGGTATATAACCATGTATATAGCCGGAAAGCACGATTTTGAAGGTGAAAAACTATAAAGAGGTGCGAAAATTAATGATTTTGAGCGAAAATTGGGGCAAAATTTCTCAAAAACCACTCCAGATAGATAGATAGCTGAGCGATTGGGGTCTGGGGGTAGTAGCCAAAAATTTTGCCTCGGTAAAGATGCATAGCTGAGCCGCCTCCGGGATAGATAGCTGGCCGATTTGGAGGGGGACAGCCCTCCCCCAGCCCCCCCCCCCCGCAGGAGACCCCTGACAGGCTTAGTTACCAGTCTACTCGTATCGAAAGCATTTACATACACATAATATCGAAAATTGGTATCAAAACGTTTGAAGGGGTCGTGAGTTTTAAAAATAACTTCAGTGCCCGTCGGCACTACCACGTTTCTCAGCTAGGGCTATTTCACGTCAACTAAACAATGCAGTTGCCAAAAACTAAGTTGCCTGGGCAATTTCGCTGTGGATTTCCCATTCTGTCACATGACTACCGGATTTGAGCCATTGCAGTGGCGTGGATGATTCTTTCTAGGATTAAACTGGTCAGTTTTGGTGATGTGTATAGTGAACTAACTGGCTGTGCCCGTTCAGTGGTTCTGTCTGTGGTGTTGGCAGTTCCGTGAGTGCGGTAATTCGTGAGTGAGTGAGCCAAAACGGCTTTGCTCTTCACTTCACTCTTGTAATTTTTCCTGATTCTGTCCGCTTGCCGTACTGTTGTCACCAGGGGGTAGTCCCAAGCACTGTAAAGTCAAATGCTAAGTAAGTCATGTAAAAGATTGTAAAGTGCGAAATGTCATTGAAAAGACTGTAAAGTGTGACATGTCATGTAAAGGACACTGTCATGTGTATCCAAATCTTATTGTATCGTACCCAAATCTTATGTGTTGTTTCTAAATCTTACTTTTTGACATGATAAAATAAGATATGGATACAATAAATAAGAATTTGATACACCTGATACTTTACAGGGTCTTTTACATGACATTTAACACTTAACAGGGTCTGGAAGTGGCACCAGGTATCTCGTTTCTCTGTAGCGTTTACATTTAAGTGTCATTCAGACTAAAAATAATAGTGTCGTTGGGTGGTCCGTTATCATAGCGAAATGTCAACAGTACATTTTAATTTCATTTATATTTATCATTTTAATTAATTTATATTTATAATTTTTATTTTTTATTTCACGCAGATTAGAACATTAAATTTAAAGGTGCTATAAATTTTTGGCGCGTAAATAGATTACCCATTCAGATTCCTGATGTCAGAGAAGCTATCAGTTTACGTAAGTACCGTATTTGCTTGAATAGTTCCCCCCTTGAATAACCCCCCTCGAATAATCCCCCCTCAAAAATGTCTGACGAAATAATTATCCCCCAGGGGGATTTTTCGAGCAAATACGGTATTTACATTTTTTTTGTGTTTTTTTTAGTCATGTAAAAGCGCCATGGCGCTAGCGCCAAAGCAAAAAGCGCCATGGCGCTTTTGGCGCTTGGCGCCTTTTTGCTGTGGCGCCATTGGCGCTTGGCGCTGTGCTACGGAAAAGCGCCATGGCGCTTTTGGCGCTTGGCGCTATGATGCCGTGGCGCCATTGGCGCTTGGCGCTAGCGTTTTAAAAAGCGCCAAAAAAGCGCCAAGAAGTTCAAAAAATTTATCATTATTTTATGTAAAAAGACCTTGTGTGCATAATTTGCATAAGAAAATGTGTTACTGTAAGTGTATTCCAGGAAGAACAAACCCTGTATTTACTAATTTTGTAAACTATGTCCATGCAATTAATTGCAAGGATATTCAAAAAAAAATCCCAAATAATGGGCCTAATGGTTCCCATCCCAATTCAAAGCTACCTCAATAGCGATGTTCAAATACATAATGTTGCATTATGTTGAAAATGATGTTGTATTGTTGGGCACATAATGTTGCATTATGTTGAAAATGATGTTGTATTGTTGGTATGTGCAATGTACTATAGTGGTAGTACTTGATGCCCTGCCCTTGCAAATACTTATGTCTTCATCCAGCATAGCAGCAATGGGTAACTTATGTGTAAATTTGAACGAAAGAATGTCAAAATATAAGCCTACTATGCACTGCATTCCCGGAGGCTACGGAACGTCGTTTGAAATTCTAACAGAAGTTTATCATTGCTCCATTGCTGGACGAAGACATAAGTATCGACGGCAGGGCATCAAGTCCAACGACTATAGGCCGGAATGAAGTAAATATATGTGTACACAACACTGGGTAGAGTTACTCATTAGCAACCATTGGATTGGGATGGGAACTAGTTGACATTGGCTGTCGTTGTTAACTAGTGCACTTTATGAGCAGCAAATTTTTTTGGCGCTGGCGCTATTGGCGCTTGGCGCCAACATCCTCTGGCGCCATTGGCGCTTGGCGCCGTGGTCTAGAAAAGCGCCATGGCGCTTTTGGCGCTTGGCGCTATTTTGCTGTGGCGCCATTGGCGCTTGGCGCTCGCATCTCAAAAGCGCCATGGCGCTTTTGGCGCTTGGCGCCAAATGTCTGGCACTTTTTACATCACTAGTTTTTTTCACTTTGAACGCGTCGCGTGGTTGATTTTCCTGCACTGTTTTAAGCGGATATTTATCACATTCAATTTGATATAACATCTTGCATAGGGAGGGGTATTGCAGGTTCGCATTAGCCTAATGTATAATAGCACAAGCCTAATGTTGCATAATCTGAGCTACAGGGGATTTAATTGCGGTTCAAACCGGACTAAATGTCGGAATCGGGACCGGTAATTTTTTGAGCTGTTGGCAGAGGTATCTTAGATTTTGACTCTCCCGGGGGTTGGACAGATATGAAATCACTTCTATCCTACGGAGGGATAGACATACCGTATTTCCTCGAAATACCCCCCTTGAATTAACCGCCCCCCTCGAAATACCCCAATTGTTTTCGAGCTGAGGAAAAAATACCCCCCCTCGAAATACCCCTCTCAGGAAGAAGGTACACCATATATGCAAGGAACATGATGTATTTATTGCGACCATTTTGCATCGCAGTCATACGTATACGCTAGTTTGTGCAGCGATGTACGTTTACGTCCCTGTTATGGGGATGCACTGATACGCACATCTGCCCGATACGCACATTTTCCCGTTTTTTTCACTTGATACTTTTTCAAGTGATTTTCAGATATGAGTAAAGTGAAAAAAAGTTGCGCAATGACATTAGTGAACTTTTTTCACTTCACTCATATCTGAAAATCACTTGAAAATGTGTCACTCTGAAAAAAAACAGTGAAAAATAGGCATTTTTAACTGTTTTTCACTTGACACATTTTCAAGTGATTTTCAGATATGAGTGAAGTGAAAAAGTTCACTCATGTCATTGTGCAACTTTTTTCACTTTACTCATATCTGAAAATCACTTGAAAAGTGTCAAGTGAAAAAAAACGGGCAAATGTGCGTATCGGGCAGATGTGCGTATCAGGCCTACCCCCCTGTTATATCCCTATATACTCTATTTGGTTGCGTTTATTACGGTTTGGGGTATGTAAAAGCGTATTCTTTAGTATGACTTAGAATTTCTGACGAAATAATAACCCCCCCCCCCTCGAAATCCCCCCCTCAAAATTTCCACTCTGAAAAAATACCCCCTGGGGGTGTTTTGAGGAAATACGGTAGTCCATTGCCCGTTTGAGCCCTAGACCTAGCGGTTTAATTTAAAAAAACTGGTATTATCTTTTTATCAAAATTTCTATGAATTGGCTTACCCATGAAAGCGCATGCTGTGCTGAGTCATTTAAATTACGCATCAGTATTCTTACCTGCGGTTTCTGCCCTCTCTTTTTGTCGCGATTTTTTGAGCTTTTACTGCGCTTGTTTATGTCTCATCTCGATTTTTGTCATACACATAAATAGTTAGCCTAGTAGAAGTTTTCATATCCAAAAATTCATGACAACTGAATTCCATTGATAAAATTGACTGTAATCGAGTATTTGAGTACTTTGCAAATCAGGGACGTATCCAGGATTTTTGAGCGGGGGGGGGGCTGCTTGTTTACGGGGCCCGGCGAGCGGGGGGGGCTCAGCCCCCCCTAACTTTTTTCCCTCTATAGGGACGAAAAGGGTTTTTGGCGCTAGCGTCATACCAAGGCGCCACGCCATGGCGCTATTGGCGTTGGCGCCAGCGCCAGGAACCGCTTTATATAGATGTAAATATGCACACATATGCAGCGAAAGTCGCAAACATGTGTTCATTTTCCAGGATATTTGTTTACAGGGACCGATTCGATAAAAATACAATGTATGGGGAAGAAATTGCGCGCTTGCGCGCAAAATTTTTAAGAAACATTAAAAAATGTATAGAAAAAACTGCATTTTCCGGGACTTTTTAGGTCTCGCCCCGGGAGGGGGCCCCCCCCTGGATACGGCCCTGTCGCAAATATCACAACACTCAATATTTCCCAGCATTCACCATTTCACCGTAATTATAATTCACGCCATAAAATGGCACTATCACCATATTGCCCTGTCCGCCGCCATAGTAGGGCACAATCGCATTGGAGGGATGGTTCATCAGTGAACCTGTAGGGTTCGAGTAGGGCACTAGGGCGTTTTTCTCGTAGTGAGCTGGTGTTAGGTAGGGCGCCGCCCTTTTTTCTGCCCAGTCCAATGCTTCTTCCTGTGAATTTTGAATGTATGTTTGCAGGTGTGTTTAATTGTTGACAGGGGTCTTTAGGTAATGGGTGTCTATACGAAATGAACCCCCTAACAGCGTCCAGTTTTTTTGGACGCGATTTATGTACTTATTTTTTGTATCTACCTAAATATAAATATGGTATTTTTACTGGTACTGGGCACCGCATTGGGTGCATTTGTAGGGAAATTTTGTATTTATGAAACATACCATGATTAAGGTTGTATAAAAGCTATTTTTTCAAACGCCTTAATTTTTAAATAGATGTTTTTAAAATTAAATCATGCCTACCAAAAATATTGCCTTTTGATTTAAAAAAATCAAATTTTCAAAATGATTTAAAAAAATAAAAGTCAGTTGAAAAAATCCAGTCCCATCCCTAGGTTCATAACGACTAAGATTTAACGCGCGGTGGGTAAATGCTAGGGTTGGCACTTGATTTTTTTAACTGATTTTTTTTAAAATCTGATTTTTTAAAAGAAATCACAGGGTGGAAACTTTAATTTTAATTTAAAAAAATCAAAATGAAAAATTTCTGGTAGACTTGCACTAGCTTTTTTGCAATTTTTGGCGCGTAAGCACGCAATTTCCAACACACATTACCATTGGTGGTGTTTTCATGGGTTTTGGGGCATTTTCAGTGTAAAAGATTGCATTTATTAATGCTATGGTGTAATAATAAGCCGTGATATGCTAGTGTAGTATATAATATCCAGCCAATGTGCTCCCACATACTTCTACAGTGTGTAGCATCACTGTCAATGTATTAGCCTTCTCTTACAACCTTATTTAAGCACTACTCCATGCTGAACTCCACTTGAAGTCACAAACGTTTGACAAAAAGCGATATATGTAATAAGTCTACGTAAAATGGATCATTTTGAAAGAAATCACTGCTTATAATGCTATCCCATAACTCCACAGTCATAATATGACCACAATAGACATAACAATACATTGTCTGACACTTAACCTACACATATTTTTATCTATACACCCATTTTGGGTGATTTTTAAAAAAATCAGATTTTGATTAAAAAAATCAATTTAAAAAAAATTGATTTAAAAATTTTTTTCCAACTAGTAAATGCCTCCCCCCACCCCAAATGCACATGCGCGCATGCCCCTCAACATGCCGTCATGGCTCTGTAAGCGGTCAGTGCCAGCAACGACGCGATGTGCACCAGCGCGAAGCCGATCCACGACAGGATGTAGGAGTAGCCGAACGTGGTTCTCGTGGCCGACACCAGTAACTGTGTGTGGGTGACAGATGTATGATTTTTAATATTTTAGTTATGTTCACGAGTATCCCTATGTTTTTGGTCAGCTTTTCTATTGGGGGAGTACTGAATGGACCACTTCTAATCATGCGCGCATCACATCAAGCGCAGGTGTGTAAGATCTAACCAGGAATAGCATTGAAGAAGTCATTAAATTTTTGGAAAGTATGATTAGATATAATCTCAGATAATCTCTCAAAAATAAAATAAAATCTCTCAAAAACCTGAAAAAAATAAAAATATCAGATTTTGAGAGATTTTATGATATTTTTAAATATCTCAGAAAATCTCAAAAAGAAAGTATGATCAAATCTCTCTGGAAAATCCTGAAAAAAATATAAATCTCAGAAAATTTTATATTTTCTGAGATTTTTAAAATATAAATCTGCTGGAGATTTTTTCAATGCTAACCAGGAACTGCCTCACTACACATCAAAACTTCTAGGTGAATCGCGTTTCTGCCTCACTCTCCAAAATGTACGACGCTACCATAAACTTTCAATTGACCCCCCCCCCCCCCCCGCCCGCAACTACCATATCCCAGGTCCTTTCATATGGCCAGACTTGTATAACATCCCGGCTTAGGTAATCGGCCCCGTGCCAGGTAGCCATTGCCGCGCCCACCAGTAGAGCTGCGTGCAGGCGCGTTATTGTGATTTTGCAAATTTTGTTTTTCAATAGATTTGTTTGATTTGAAAATTTCGGTTGTCAACTACTGTATTTACGTCAGTATACTCAGCGGACATCACACTGTGTATAGAATCCTACCATAACCCATCTGAATAATGAACCAAAGATTATACAGTTTTTTCATCATGATATTTCGTTTTTGCTATTCAAAAATTTATTACGAAATTTATCACAACATTTTATTCATTAAATTATGGTAGCATTCTGAGCAAAATATGCACTCCACTGGGTGTACTGACATCAGGGACGTATCCAGGATTTTTGAGCGGGGGGGGGCTGCTTGTTTACGGAGGCCGGCGAGGGGGGGGGGGGGGCTCAGCCCCCCCCCCTAAAATGTTAGCTACATAGTGGCGGAATGGCGCCATGGCGCTGGCGCCATTAGTAGGCGCCACGCCATGGCGCCGTTGGCGTTGGCGCCAGCGCCATGGAACACCGTATATGTATGTAAATATACATACAAAACAGCAAAAAGCACAACATTGAGTGTATTTATAACGATTTGCGGCCACATGGAGCAAATCTGATGATAATACCTTATGTGTGGTGAAGAATGCGCGCTTGCGCGCAAAATTTTATACGCTGACGTTGAAAAAGTCGAATTTTCCGGTCACTTTCTGGTCTCGCCCCGGGAGGGGGGGGGGGCTGCAGCCCCCCCCGCCCCCCCCCCCCCTGGATACGGCCCTGACTGACATCATAGATACTCAATAACCAAAATCACAATTCGCAATACTCAACCCCCGTGAACTCACATGCTGCCAATAACAAGAAACCAGTGACACAAATGAGGGAACCCCTTCTCCTCCAACAGCCGCACACGCCGGTAATCAGTGTACATGCTTGTATCAAAAGCGCCAACGCGTACAGGACTATTGTTGCTCGTAGAAGGTCTGCCGGGTTTTTGGAGTAATTTTTAGCAGATTCAGAAGCTGTGGACAACAAACACCCTTGGACAACTGCGCTCAGTGGACAATTGAGTGCGCGCAGTGGGCAACAAACTCTACTGGACAACCGCGCGACTGCGACACCGCGCACGCCAATGCAGGAGCCGCTGCCCCGCTCGCGCCTGATTACGGCCGCTATGTCACTGCTTTTGTGCGTACACGCAGGCCGCGGCGCTTTATCACCACTAGCGTTGCGAAAACCTTGTTTCCATTTTTTGGATGCTACTTATTGCACACGCAGACGCAACATTGACAGCAGCTTGGCGGGCGCTCTGCAACAGCAGCTTGCATGCGCATGTGTAGCGGCTGTCCAGGGGTGTTTGGTACCCACAGCGCGCGCGCAGTTGTCCAAGGGTGTTTGTTGCCCATGGGTTCTTCCCCGAACAAAACTGACTAGTTCTGATCCACTGCTCGGTGGTCCAATGTTCGGTGTGCTGCTTCTCTGTGCTTGGAAGCAGTTGCAAGTCATTGTACAGCCCAATGCACCACGCGCCCAGTAGGGTTCTTTCTGTGCCGCGCTCTAAAAAATTAATGAATGATTGATATTTGTATGTGTATTACTTGAACATCGTTCCACTATCCTTCAACTAAGATGGAAATAGAAAGAAGTCTGCCCAGTTGACATCCCATGTCATTGTCAACTACCTAGCTAATGTAGGGCATATTAACTAGGAACAGCCTTTTCTATATAAAAATGCCAACCACCCCAACCCAGACTTCAATAGCCCAAAAACGTACCCACAGGCACTTGATTAGGGTAACATTCCCTGAACAGCCCTACATTTCTGTTAAAATACACATTCGTTCTATTCATAGCCATGCTCAATTGTCTCCTCAAAGTGCCATTTTGTGCCATAAGAAACAGCAATTCAGAACGGTCCACCCTGTAAGTTCTCCAGGAATTTGTGCAGAATGCCACTGAGGTTAGCACAATGCCAGTGAGGGCCAAAATTGTTGTTAGGCTGAGCAGGGTGGCCGATGTTGTCATGTTTCAGGATGATTTAATCAATTGTCCTGAAATTGGCTGGGGGTCGGGTGCCTTTAGTGTGGTCATTTGTCGAAGCTGCAGGGATTGGTTTAAGATTGACCCGGAATACTTGGTTATTTCACGTAATTGCAAATACTCTAAAAAATATATTAGTTGTAATCTATTTTTTCGCAGGTATGGAACACATTGTAAAGTGTTTCCAAAATTTGGACATTCTAGGGGTTCACGTAAATATTTCATATGTGTATGAGATCATTTCGCTGGTGCTTTTTTAAATGGCGCTAAAAAGTACCATCGGTTCTTGGCGCCCTTATTGTGAAGGTGTCATGACGCCATTTTCCACTGGTGCTGGTTTGCACCCTATGCATACTGAAAACTGAAGGATTTCGTGAATTGTTTGCATGGAAGAACGTTGCACGGTAAAATGGCGCATCACAAGCAACGGATAAACTGCGAGGAAATGTAAAATATATAAAATAGATCAATGTTTCCTTTATTGACTACATTAACAATGTAAATACTATTAACTGATATTAAATTTTATTAAATAATAATATTTAATATTCAAATCTACAAGACCCCTGCGCGAAAACAAAAATTAAAAAATTTTTCAATACTAATGCATAGTGAATACGTGATTGTGACCCGCCGTAGGATACACAACCGCCCGAGTCGTATATGAAATACACTGCAATGGATTTGCACGGCAATAAAGACAATGCGTGTGTAGCGCAAGTTCTGAGTAGATGCATTGCCATCAATGAGAACTGTCCTGGCCCTGCTCACCCTAGTCACCGTACAACCGAGTTGCGAAAGTGTATTTACACTTACCCGAAATACCCGGGTAAATGGGTATTTATATTTACACTTACACTTACACTTTCATAAAATACCCATACACTTTTTTTACACTTTCCTGGGCAAAATACCCGGGTACAGAAAGTGTATTTTTATCCTTTCAGATGGCCCTGTTTGATGCTTTTGAGAATGCATAAAATTGGGTCATGTACAAAAAATGCATTGAATGTAGAAAATATAGCAAATGTACAAACTAGCCTTTGATCTACAACCTTTGATCAGTACTCATGGTATTCTACAGTTTCATCATACTTTTGTAAAAAGGAAAAGATCAATGGAAGTTCACCAACTGGACACAAAGTCAACTTTTGCATTGACATTTGCTGCATGTCCATTCTTGCATTTAAACAGTGTGTATCACATTGCTTAATCAGTAAAACATTAACACTGAAAAACTGCCATTATTAGGGAACTTCATACCACTACAGTATTTGTTACAGTCTGAAATGTTTCATAAAAGGCTGTAAAATGTGAAATAATGCATGAAAATGAGAAATATATCGATCTAAAGGTGAGAACAGCGGTGTTTTCTAATGCTCAACAGTGAGAGCTCTTTCTTAAAAAAATTTTTACACTTACACTTTTTCACACTTTCCCAGTTATTTTTAAAATACCTTACACTTTTGGTATCCATTCTCAAAATTTGGAAAGTGTATTTACACTTACACTTACACTTTCCAAAAATACCGGTATTTTAACAACTCTGCCATACAATTCTACATAATGAAAGAGTGCAATAAAGCGCGCGATGGCACATACCCAAGAGAAAGTTGGCACTGATCCAAAATGGCAGCGTAGCTCAGCATGGGTCCTTCATAAGCATGGATTGTTATAAGCATACATGTCTGACTGAAGTCACCACTCCCAAACACATGGCACTTGCACAAACTATAAAATGTCCTGAAAAGCTCGAAATGACAATCATATGATATTAAAAACGGATTCTACAGTTTACTAAACTTCTGACACTTTACATGACATTTTACATGGCTTTTTACATTTTAAATTAGTATCATGACATTTTACTGGATCTGGCAGTGACATCCCTAATTGATGGCACTGTGCGAAAATCGTACTTAACGATTAGATATTTTTTGAGACTGACCACTCATTACGGAACGAACGGAATGACCGACCGCCATAAATTTTGCGCATGAAAATAACCGATAACTTTATACTACAAAGTGATAAAATATTGCATCATGACAATTTTACGTTTCACTCAACACACCAAGAAAAGTGAACTGTTACCGAGAATACCGGTCCCTGATATGTCAAGTGTTTTATATCAAATGCGCTATAAACGTGTATTTTTATAATATTTTAAAATGAGAGGCTTGACAAATTTGTATTATTTCTGGGAATTTGGAAATTCGTGTTAAATGTTTCACTGGAGGCAAGATTAGGGTGCAATTTTGTCCCTCGACCCTGATTACGACATGTTTAGAATGTTTTAGTCATCGCTCGCTGAAACTTTTGGTCATCTCTCGTAGAAATGTCCGAAAAGGTTTTTTTTCAACTACCTGGTTTTTGATACATGTATTTTTTATAAGACCGTTTTTTCTAGGGTGTCAAAAAAAATTTACGGAAAACGGAAACAAAAAAAATATTCACTTAAATTCTGCCGGAAATGGAAGAAATTGCTGAAATTTTGCCAGAAAACGGAAAAAATTGCTGAAATTTGCTGGAAATGGTAAAAATTGTTGAAATTTTCATGGAAAATGGAAAAATTCACATATTTGAAAACCTGCATGCATGTGGTATTTATCAGTTTGGCTGAAACAGAAAACAGACAGTTGTGCCGGAAAAAGGGAAAAATGAGGCGGAACAAAGAAAAATGAGCCAGATAATGGAAAAGACGGTGGTAAAACAGAAAATTGAGCCGGATATCAGAAAAAAGGCGGAAAATCTATCCGGTTTATCCGGAAAAATGGAAACGGAAACAGAAAAAAAATTTAGTGGCCGGAATACAGAAAAAAATTTCAGCGGCCAGAAAACGGAATGGAAAACGGAAAAAAATTTGCTTTCAGGTAACGGAAAACGGAAATTTGACACCCTAGTTTTTTCAAAAGCTCCCAGATTACGAGTCAACATATACAGGTAAATATATCAGACAGGTGGCAGGACGTTGTGATTTTATATATAGCCAATTTATAGCTGCGGAGCAATGGCATAAATAGCATAAGTGGTGATTTCTGCCAAAAATATCCATTTTTATGTCGCTTTTGTCTAACATTCATGACTTCAAGTGAAGTTGGGCATGGAATAGTGCTTAAATAGGGTTATAAGGGCTGCATGGGATGCATCAACCCCGCAAACATCAACCATGTAGTCGATCAACTAATTAGTTGATCGATTCCACATAAAAAATCATCTCAAGTTGATAGTTCGTACATGAGGTTGATGCATTCCACACAAAAAATAACTAATGCTGGTGCACATACGAGCAACTCACACGCGGAAACAGATGCCGCGTATCAAGTGACGTACAATGTGAGTAAATAAAAATGACTCCAGTGACCGCACTCACATGAGCGGCATATCAAAGTAATTAGCTGACTAATCCAATGGACTGTGAGGTAATGGTGTGCAACAGACGCTTGATGATGGCAATGATTGAGGCATTTTTGTAAGTTTGATTGACGTTTCCTATTTATATGTGACATATTTTGCACCAAATTCACTCACAGTGGAAGCAATGTGATCTGATGAGAATTTGTGTTATATTTGATAGGATATTCTGATTATATATTAGCAATATTAGTAAATTTAACATTTTTATACTTGTATTCATAGTTTTTTTACACTTTTCATGCATCGGGATGGACGATTTTGGAGAAGCGGTCGAGTGCCGCTCATCGATGGGAAAGCACCCTATCTACAGATACAATTCGATTTTACACCCAGGACATATTTATGAATTTTCAGTTACATGCGTGAAGAAAAACGGGACAAAATACGTCAGGTTGGCATGTTTTTGTATAATAAATATATTTTTATTCTGACCTTAAGTTCCCTTTTGTATTTTTCTGTTGTTAAAAATTATCATTTTTGTGTACAAGTAGTGGTGTTAAAAGTCCAAGACATTTATCTGACATTGATTTATTGTATTTTACTTGATTGCTAATGCCATATTTTAAATATTTATCCCTATATATTTATACTTGTAAATATTTAGAAATGCCATTTAGATACATACCTAGATATTTTGATAGTTACATATTTATTTACCATTCGTTCACATTTGTTTACATTACATTTGTCAACATTACATGATTTACTGTAGGTGTTATGGTAGAACCCAAGCTTAATTATCTCAATTAAATGGAACTGTGCCAATTAGGCGCGTCTGTTTATGAAATTGATATGCATGTGGCTTGCCTATATATATACGCGCATCTGCTGAGTTGGCATCACTTTTTTCATCTGAGATAGTTTTCCAACGCTTTCTTGGCTTGACGCCAATCTTCGACTACATCACCTACTGCGATTAAACAACGCTGTGACAACGAGCTGCATCGTTTCAACACTGGATGGACATGGTCTTATATATGTGCATTCAGTATCCATGGACAACATTCACCTCGTGTCCCCCAAGTGGCACAGAGCTACTGAGTTTGCTGCGAGTTTCGGCAACAAAAATCATCGGACAAAATGCTGGTCAGTCATCTGCATTAGATGCTGGATCAGGCAAAGTGCACACCACGCCCAATCGCAATGAGAACAATTTATCTCAGGAAGATAACTTGTACGCTGCGCCCACCACTGGCACCATCACAGCCAAGTGTAACTGAAGTACACTACCGTGCAGAATAGTTGAGACTTTTCACACATAGAGAAACAGTAGGTTGGGGGTCCACCACACTATTTTGTCTCCCAATTTCTTGTCCCTTGCCCAATTTTGATGCCGTTTGAGTAGGTTGGGGTTTGATGCTGGGGCTACTACGAAAAATTGTAGTTTGCTCAAATAATCCCCCAGGCCCAAGATAAGGGGGGTCTATAAAAAAATGGTCAATAAATATACAGAAAATTGGGCAATCTGTATGAGTGTCTTTGAAGCTTAATAACTCAACCATTTCTGGGCTGATTTGAATCATTCAACACTAAAAATGATCGGGACAACCTGCAGATTCTATTTTTGTGGTCGGTTTAGTGATGTCTAAATTCCCTATGTCAATTTGACCCAGTTTTTGAACATGGAAAAATAATTTTTTTGAACATGCTATCATATACTTTAGACAACAAGGATTCATTTAAAACAAAAATGAGTTCAATATCTCTTTCCAATCAAAAGTTTTGGCACTTCAAAAAATTTTAATGGTGTCTAAATATTTTATGCTTATTTTACTGGGGTTTGCAGCATGAAAATTTTGTTCTTGAACAGTCTATAACATACTTTGGACAGAGAGTATTAATCTGACAACAACGTTTTTTCAATATCTCTTTCCAATCAAAAGTTATAGCACTTACAAACTTCCATCTTCATTCCATCCAAAATAATTGCACATTACTCATTCACAGTTGGGCCAACTTTTCTCCCTAATAGAGCAAAGCTAAAACCTCAAATTTACACACCAAATAGCCCCACTCAGTAGTATGCCTACCCCCATTTCTGAGTTGCTGGCAATGAATGCGAAACTGCAGCAAAAATAAATAAATGCCACATTTCCATATATGCATTGCCATATGCTGTTCATGCTTAGAATGTTTCTTGCTGCACACAGAGCTCAGCAATGCAGGCAAGCAGTTGCCATGGTGAAAAGTTTGTAAAAAATTGAAAATAGGAATTGGATATAGACTTTAAAGTGGGATACTGGGTGGTCACTGCCCAAAATAAGAAAAGTCTCAACTATTCTGAAACATGAACAAACTGAGTTAATATGTTTGTACACTAGGAATATATGCAGATTTGAACTCGAGGGGCGGTCATCCTGGGCATGTGTAGTCAACCCCCCAGGGTACCCATGTATAGTATCCAAATGTTTTGCATATTGACAATTTTGAAATTCTGGCAACATTAATCACGCAGCACAAAAAGTCTCAACTATTCTGCACGGTAGTGTATTTCTCACTTTGTGAAAAGTGCAGTTTTGTCATTTACATTTCATTGTCAGCATTCCGCTAACAATTCAATTGATTCAATCATTCATATTTCTGATTCATTCAAACATGTGCAGATAATTGTTTACCTAAAAATTGAGAGTCAACTTACATCAACTATCATCAGATGAAATGGTAGATCTCCATATGAAAAAAAAGTGATGCCAACTCAGCAGATGCGCGTATATATAGGCAAGCCACATGCATATCAATTTCATAAACAGACGCACCTAATTGGCACAGTTCCATTTAATTGAGATAATTAAGCTTGGGTTCTACCATAACACCTACAGTAAATCATGTAATGTTGACTCATATAATGAATTTTACAATTCATATTCATTCTTATAAAATATAAAGGTTTGCACGCAATTTAATCCACCGTTTCACGCATTTATAAATACAATCTTTAGCACATTATAAGCACACTTATTATTCACATACATATCATTTGTTTACACACACAACATTTTTTTACATAATTATTCAAATTACAATCTGTACCGCATTAAATATACAACGTTCTCACACGTCAAGAGGTGTTGTTTACAAAAGTATTCATTTACAAGTCAAAAGTTCACGCAGTAAACGAATTGCTAGCAATAGATGCAAGGGGTCGCATTACATATAGGCAGGGGTTGCGGCACTACACATAGCGGTTGCGGCTCACATTTCATGGAGTTGCAGCACTATACATGGCAGAACAGTAGTGGGGGTTGCGCGACTATACATAGGGGTGGTTGATGCTTGCGCGGTTGCACTATGCGTCCGTGCCGTTATAAGAGAAGGCTAATTGACAGTGATGTTTCACACTGTAGAAGTGTGTGGGGGCACATTGGCTATATATTACATACTACACTAACATAAATATCACGGCTTATTATGACACAATAGCACAAACCGATAGAAGCTTTTGCACTAAAAATGCCTCAAAACCAATGAAAACCAGCATCAAGGGTGGTGTGCATATGTGAAATTGCGCGCTTGCGCACAAAAAATTGCAAAATAGCTAGTGCTTAGTACCAAAAAATTTGGCTGAGTTTAAAAAACCGGTTTCGATAGTAGTTTTTTAAAAATAAAACGTTTTTTAGATAAAAAAAACCCTTTGAAAAAACCCCGGCCATCCCTAATCTCTGACAATCTCTATGGCAAATTGACAAATGTTTTTTAAATGTTTTCTGGCGTAGTAAGTTCTCCACAGAGTTACTTCCCCAATCGTTTTCTTTACTATGTATTCAGATAGACAGACAATCAAATGCACTTAAATATCGAGGAAAAACTATATGACTTCACGGGAACTGCGTCGAACGCGTTGCACGAATTTGTAGGTCAGATAAAATTATCGTCTCTACTCTGCAAATTTTATAACGTTCGCGTGTGCACGGCCAAATATTAGTGTCAGGTCATAAATGTTACATATTATAGTACGGATCGGATCTGGCTCCAATTTCGCACCTTTTTAATGGCAACTTGCCAAGGAACTTGAAGATTTTCTCGTAATTGTCCACCGTGTCAATTCAAATAAAAAGAAAACATTTTTTTACTGAACTTTTGACATTTTGCATGACAGTTGACAAATTTGCATGAAATCTTGCATGACATTTGACACTTGACTTTGCTCTTTACAGGGTGCAGGCAGGACTGCCCAATTAGCGGATTCCATTTTCAAGCAGGATAATAAAATGATAAAAAATTTATTCTCTGAGACAGTGACTGGTACATGAAAAAAAAATAGAGAAAGAACAGTGTGAAAACGATAAGAAACGCAATTGTGCACCATGTAATAGGCTGTATGACTCATTAGTGATTGAGTATCGTAAAAATTAAATTGGCGCAAACATACTGGCATTTTCTATGTTTTGTGTAAATACACCATGTAAATCCTCGAATAAATCTCCCTACCTCAAAAACAGTTCCCCTCGAATAACTCCCCTATATGAGTGAGAAATGAATGCCCCCGTTCCCCGTGATGAGCGGGAAAGATCAAAAAGGAATACCTGCTGTTTTACTTGTACGAATTTTATCACAGATTTTTTTATCTTTCTCACGTTTACTGATTTCATTCCTTCAATAATTGAAATTTTTTTCTCGAAAAATTTATCTACTTGCGGAAACCCTTTTTATAGAATCAGGAAATACGCTAAAAAGTCTGATGAAAAAAAATTCCACTGGTGACTTATTCAAGGATTTGCGTACATTCACTTTCTAAGTTTCGGAATTTGTAAATCCACATCGAAATTTGGTAATTATTTTTGAAAAGAGGTAAACAGTTGAAAGGGAAAGAAATGTGTAAAACGTTTGTTCCTGCTACAGAAATCATGATTTCAACAGATTTTTTTATCGATTTTGACCTCCTTTCAAACGTGTTTCATAATTTCACATGAAAAATGCCATTAAAACAAACAACCTTGAACAAAAAACTGTAAAATATTTATAAACAGCGTAGTTACAAAACGAAAAAATTCTTGTACCTGGTGCATATTGCACGTCTTTCCATTTGAAATGGAACCTGATTGATGTTTGATCGGGTTCTCAATATGATGAGATTGTATTTTGAGTACTGTATATCTTCGCAATTACTCTGTATTACCCCCTATTACCCCATGTATTACTGTATCAACTGGGGTGTATCATTTCGCCAACAAAATTTTAGTGTGGGTTCAGGGACGTATCCAGGATTTTGGAGCGGGGGATGTTTGTTTACGGAGCCTAGCGAACGGGGGGGGCTCAGCCCCCCCCCCTAACATTTTCCCTACTGAGTGAAGAAATGGCGCTAGGCACTGGCGCCATTTGTAGGCGCCACGCCATGGCGCCATTGGCGCTAGCACCAAAAACTGCCATATTTGTAGGTAAATAAATAAACATACAATAGACAGCGACAGGCAGAAAATTGAGGGTTTTGACATTGATTTGCCTATATGGGAAGTATCTAGAGAAAATGCCTTCTGAGTGGTAGGAAATTGCGCGCTTGCGCGCAAAGTTTTTACAAAACGCTGGAAATTTGTAGCGAAAGTGTAGCGAAATTTGTACCGAACTTTTCTGGTCTCACCCCGTGAAGGGTCGGGGTGGGTTTATTCGAAGGGAAGATTTTTATTTCGTCACGATTTTCATGAAAGTCCATGACCAAGTCCATTGCATTTACATACTCGGATGTGATTATAATAAGATCGATAAGTAGACCCCAGATCATATACCGTATATCCTCGAATAAGACCCCAGGGGAGTTATTTTTTCGTCAGAGTTTTTGAGGGGGGAGTTATTCAAGGGAGGGAGTTATTTTTTCCTCAGAAACTTGGACTGAATTCATCGTATGAATGCATTCTGTCAACTCATGTAATCCATGTATTTAACAGTTCAACAGCAACAAAAAGGTGTTTATGCACTGCGTACATGTCATGTATCTGCTGTCGCTGCCATACGTTAACATTATTTTGTATTTTCATCGATTATTTTTGTAAATTTTTTAGCCTATTTTTCACCCAGAGGGGGGACTTTTTCAAGAGGGGGGACTTTTTCAAGAGGGTGGAGTTATTCTAGGGGGGAGTTATTTTTTCGTCAGTGTTTTTGAGGGGGGAGTTATTCAAGGGGGAGGAGTTATTCGAGGGGGGGGGTCTTATTCGAGGATATACGGTAGACCCCTATACATATTTAATTTCAACGGGGGATATTTCGAGGGGGGTTTTCTCCAGCTCACTCAGAGATAGTTCTGTTCCGCACCCTGTAAAATGTCATGAAAAAGTCAATTTAAATTTTAAAAAATTATTACTAAACTTTTGACATTTTACACTTTACAGGGTGCGGCACTGCCACCTGGGGTATTACGAGGGGGTAATTCGGAGTAATAGTGTACGACCAATTTTTCATTGAAAAATAGAATATCGTGACGTGAACACCAAAAGCATCAAAACCTGTCCGTTCTCTTTCATGTTTTTCTAAAGAGAAGTTACTTCCTTGATGTCTATCATGGGTAAACCAGGCACTAAATAAAATGACAACTTTAAATCGGTTTCAATTGAAACGGCAAAAAAACAACGTTTTCGGGAATATTAAAGGTGTAAAAACAGCTACCGTATGTATGTAAAAACGTTGCCAGAAATTTATCATCGGAAAGCCCGCGGAAAAAAACATCCGGTCCGGTCGGGACAACATTTCGTGGTAATTGTCGTTTTTTTGCATGCTGCGCCAGGTACAAGATTCACATTGGAAGATAAAAAGAGTAGGTAGTGTATAACCGTATTCTATACATGCGAATGTGACTAGATCGTAAATAGATAATTTCGGAATGCTGTGACAAACGTGCCCACTGAGGCCTAGTACACATCTAAACCCATTACACATCTAAGCCCGCCACTCATCTAATTCTACCCTTCACACATCTAGAATTAAGATATTAGCGTATAATTTGACACGCTCGCTCTGCAGTGGGTTGAAGACACAAAGGCGTAAACATCTATGAGAGTTGGCGGGCGGGTGTGTCCACTAATATCACTATCATCCAACCAAATTCGGGCGCGATGACGATGGCAACAATGCATGCTGCCAGCGCCGCTGAATAATGAGCTGTTTGATTGAATGATAGACTTTTGCCGATCCAACATGGATATAACCGTTATTTATCCGCAGACTCTGTCTAGATGTGTAATGGGTTTAGATGTGTACCGGCACAGGGCCAACGTGCCCGACGTAAAAATGTACTGCAAGTAAAACATAAACTTCTTCAGAAATCTGCAGGGAACTTAGTTTAAAAAGTAAAGGAAATAAAGTGAAACAATTTTATACAATTAATAAAAATCTTACATGCTTACGTAATTGCATGGCTGAATTTGTAACTAAATATTTGCTGAGATACGCTACATACTTTTACTCAAATTCAGCGTAGAAGTGATTCAGAATAGGTACATCCATCCAGGTTCTACGCTTAAAATGCAGAATGATGAATATCATCTAATAATTATGTTATAACATCTGGGGAAATGTGGAGAGTATCTGAAATAGTATCGATCCAATTAGGTTGTATTCAAAATCCAAACAGGAAATCCAAACACTATTCCTATCGTTTTTTGTGACCCTGTTCCCTTTCAAATGTTCTCATATATTGCAACAAAAAACTGAACTAAGCACATGATCTGTTCTAACGGACAGAAAATTTTCAACGTCCCCATTTTCTTTAAAAAACAAGGTTTGTGAAAAAAACGGTACTTCCGTTCAATTTCAATTTGTAGTAGTATAAAAAAAAATAGATTGAACTCTTTGGGGAGGGGGGCATGGGTGTCCCAGCGCTTCCATCATCAGCATTGAAAAAGCGAGAAGTGTTTGGATTCTTTTATAAAAAATGCCCTTTGCTGATAATGAAATTTGCAAAGTTGAACCTTAAAAAACGAGATTCCAGGAAATGTTCAACCCTCCATTTGTGCCCACAATATGCGCACAAGACTAGACCAATAAAAAGACTTTTTTGTGTCCACTTAAGAAACAATAATGGCCCTTTATCGTGACGTGACAGTAGAAAAAAACACCCGCAAAATCTGTACACAACAATTCAACTCATTTCCCAAAGGGTAGGAACCCTTTGACCGCTTCGAAAGCTCCAGAAACTGCTTCTTTTGCTTTGGTCGCACCCTCTCCAATGGGACCGGGTAATTGTCCCAACATGCCTGAGGGATTGTGGGCAGATTTGGATTGTGAATTACCTGAGTACCTTGACCTTGAGTCGCTGCCTCTTGGTTCGGTGGTTCATGTTGGAAGTGTGCCAATTTGGGATGGCTGGAGTTGTTTTCAAAGGTTTTTTTTTAAAACGTTGTTATATTTGTTTGGCGGAAATTACCACTTATTTATCATTATTTTTTTAAACCCGGGTTGTTAAAAAACTTTTCATCCCTAGTGCCAATGATATTAAACGCGTGCTATTTTCATAAAAAGTATAAAAAAATGTTATAATGTTATTCGTTAACAACAGTGACATTGCAAACAATTAAAATCTGGAATCATTGGCACGCTTCCAACGTGAGACATAAATAAGTGCAAGTGCATACTATCGAGTCCGTCGGCGCCGAGTATACCGTATTTACTCGAATAATTCCTCCGGGGAATTATTTTTTCTTCAGACATTTTTGAGGGGGGAATGATTCAAGGGGGGGAATTATTCAAGTGGGGGGATTATTATTTCGTCAAAATTTTTAGCCATGTTTCTATCACACTAAATACACATCCTGTTTCCATTGGTAGTGCACACTTGCATCTTTGAACACCTGATGTACTGCATTTGCATTCAGTGAATCAAACCACACACAGTTCTTTTGCTTGGGTTGACTTCATCGATTGTTTTTGAAATAAATGTGCATACACTACCTTCCATCATTGGGGGGGGGGATAATTCAAGTGGGGGAATTATTTTTTCCTCACTCGCCTAACAGGGGGGAATTATTCGAGTGGGGGAATTATTCAAGTGGGGGGAATTATTCGAGTAAATACGGTAAGCTATTTTTATGCGCCGCTCAATTCAATCTGTTTCTCTGATTGATAGTCAAGCTAAATACATGAAACGTTGGTTTCAACTTCACCCATTGAATTGGGCGGCCAGGAAGCTTCTGAAGCTACTCAGGTTCTTAAATTGTCAGCTGGTAAATAACAGTAAAAATCACTTACTATCTTCATCCTTGTTGTCGTTCTGATTCAACTGGTCAAATTTGCCCATTGCGAGTGCGGCGAACGGGTCGGGGTCTTTTTTCTCGATGTTGTACTGAAAAAAGTTTACAATTTGCGTGATAAACATTTGAATTTAAAAATGTGACGAAACGTAGCCAGCAAAATTTAGTGAACTCATAGATCTGTTTTGAACACAATTCACCAATTTTGAGTTCACCAGAATGAGGAGTCTGTCAACTACTGTTGATAGCGGTCAAAAACAATCATTCTGGCTAAGTCGAATCCGCCCAATACAAATGTACGAGTTCCCCAACTTTCGACGGTGTACTGTGTGCGTGGCCACAACAAAGTTGCCTGGTGTCAATCCCAGACCCTGTCAAATGTCAAGAAGTGTCAAATGTAATGTACAATGTCATGCACAGTGTCAATTGTCATGACTAGTGATGTGAAAAGCGCCAGAGTTTTGGCGCCAAGCGCCAAAAGCGCCATGGCGCTTTTCCATGTGTGGCGCCAGGCGCCAATGGTGCCAGACGATTTTAGCGCCAGGCGCCAAAAGCGCCATGGCGCTTTTCCGGACTGTAGCGCCAAGCGCCAATGGCACCAGAGAACAATGGCGCCAAGCGCCAATAGCGCCAGCGCCAAAAATTTCTTAATTCTTATCTGCGCGGTTAGTCCATCTACATAAGCATCTTCTATATAGGTAGGTATCTAGAGAACTGGATGGTCAATACACCTTTTTAAAGGGTATTCCTTTTTTGGAGTGCCAATGAAAAACGTGAAACATTCTGCACCAAATTCACATAAAGTGACAGTTATCAGCATTTAGAAAGTAATGTGAAGATAAATGTCTGGTTTTCATCTAAAATATTTAATCTCAGATCAATTTTTATTGATTCTCAAACTAAGATTGATTGATTCTCAAACTAAGACTAACCGCCCTTCTATTTATTTTGTGGCTTAAGAAATATCAAAAAGTGACTTTCTATTGGAGATGCCCTTCTATTAGAAGAAATATGGTATTTATATTTTCTCAAAATCACACATTTTTTAATGCTAGATGTCATGGTAGATTCATTCCGCGCGCTATATATTTTTATTGGGGATGGCTAAAATTTCAGTTGGTGGCTGATTTCAAGCAAATGAGCATGCCATTTATGGATATGCTATTTATGCAAACATCAGAGTAGATATTTATCAATGACACTCTGATTCTGAGAGAAGTTTGAATTATAATTATAACTTAGGTGAATAACTAAAATTTGTATGCAACGTAAAAACTATTATTTTTTGTCATAGTTGATGCATTGCTCAAAAAGTACATAGATCATATGGCGCTTTTTTGGCGCTTTTTAAATCGCTAGCGCCAAGCGCCAATGGCGCCACAGCATTATAGCGCCAAGCGCCAAAAGCGCCATGGCGCTTTTGACGTTCACGGCGCCAAGCGCCAATGGCGCCACGGCAGAAAGGCGCCAAGCGCCAAAAGCGCCATGGCGCTTTTTGCTTTGGCGCTAGCGCCAAGCGCCAGCGCCATGGCGCTTTTACATCACTAGTCATGACAAATGAAAAGTGAAGTGTCAATTGTCATGCAAACTTCAGTAATAAAAGGTTTTCTTTTTTGTTATGATTGACACTTTACATGACATTTGACACTTCACTTGACACTTTACAGGGCTCTCAACTCCCCCAATCTCACCTTATCCCTAATGCTCTTTCTCACTTTCTCCCTCTCCTGCTCCATTTTCCTGTGCTTGTCCCTGCGGCGTTCCTCCGCCTCGAGTAGGGCCTGCTGCCTGGCCTCCTCCTCCTCCTTGGAGAGGCCGGAGCTGGCGCCGCCCGCGCCCTCGGCCGCCTTGTCTTCCCCGCCGCCCATGGCGCCTGTGTGCAGGGGGAGAGGGCTAGTGGGTGGGCGGAGTTTACCTAGTGGGTGGGGTCAGTAGTTGACTCGCGTGTGTCAACTGGTCTGTGTCGACTAAAATTTCGGTCTCTCGTGTCGCAGAATGATTTTCCAATGCACTTGCCGTAATATTTATTTTTCAACGTTGTGGCATGTGCATTCGGAGATCGCCCTGCGACCGTGATGCGGAAATCTGAGTTGACACAGAACAGTTGACACACATGTGACAACTAGTGTGTGGGCCGCCAAAATGCGCCGCGACTTTGGTGCCAAGCGGCAAAAGCTTTATGTCACTTTTGCTTGACGCTAGCGCCAAGCGCCAGCGTCAGCGCCAGGCGTGTTTTTTCACGGCGTAACGCAAAAATAGCGCCAAGCGCCAATAATGCCACGGCGTTATTCTCGGTCATAACTCGAAGCACTTGTTACTTAGTGATGTAACGCTGGACCAAAGCCAAAAGCGCCACGGTGATTTGGCGTTTTGCGCCAGTTTGCTGCTGTGCTATTGGCGTTGTTTTTGCATCGCGCAAGCAACTGAGGCAACTGGTGCTGGCAATTGGCGCCACCGCCAAAGCAAAAACCACTTTTGGCACATGGCGCATTTTTACAAACTTCACGCCGCAACTCACAAAATCTTCACTAGAAAGTAGTTTCACCGATTCACGTAGGATAAAACTCACAAAGAAATGTTTATGAGAGAATGGCTGCACATCTGAGTGTCAGTTGAATGTCTATCGCCACGGAGCTAGAATACATATCGCCCTTGCGCTTTTTTTTAAAATGAGATTTTTTTTAAAAGCCGTTGAAAAAGCGCTGGCCATGTCTAGTGCGCGCAGACAGGATGACACCTTTTTGAACGTTACGAACATACTTTTCGCACGTTCAGCATACAAAACGGCAGCCACTCAGACATTCATTCACAAAAAAATTTATGACAAATTTTATTACACCTACGCAACTCGAACTCAAAACTCGAAGTCGAGACCTGAGTAGTTTATCATATCACCTCGGGTAAAGCGGGGTAGCTGCCCGACGTGTCGGCCCGACGCGATACACTACTTAACAATATTCAATTCTCGCTTTGAGCTCATGGCGCATTCAGAAACTGAGTTGACGTCTCAAGTGCGGCGGCGGGTGCAATTCGCCGCGCCGCGTGTCTTATATGTTATGCATATGTAGTTTCGTTGGAAGTCTTGATTAGTGCACCTGTCAAGGGGTGTCTGCGCGGCGATGGCAGAAACGCACGTGTTTAACACAGAAAGTCAGTGGGTTTCTGTGTTTTTGTTTTACACGGAAACATGGAAACTAATATACTCAACTGTGTTGATTGTTTATTTGAGAACGCGGAAGCACTGAAGCATGGAAACACAGAGAAGCTTGTATGAGTTTTTCATTGAATTCAAGGAATTCTGTGCTGGGTTTAATTAAGCAAAAGAAGGTCTGTGCAGTTGCGTGTGTACATTTCAATCGATTGATGCATACATTAGGTTTCCAAATTTTTTATAAGTAACCAAAATGTAACAAAATACAATTGGCATCCATTGCACCTGGTCATTCTAACAATAATGGGTATTTTGAGCAGAGCATTGAAGAAACACAAACCCACCAGCTCAGTATACAGAGCTGAGAGTTAAACCCAAAGCATCACCTGGTCATCCATGACCCTGAGGACACTTTAAATTTCAAATAGATCAAGTCACTATGAATTATCAAGATTTAAAATAGGTAGGTCAAGTCACCTTGTTGACAGGTGCAAGAAAGTGACAGTGATAATTTTTGAAACCAATGTTCCCTTCAGCAATTGGCACAAATTTGAGATGAGAAAACCACTGTTTATTCATTGAAACACAGCCACTGGGTAAAACAAAGTTTTTGGGTAAAACTGGAGTTTTCAAGAGTTACTCCAGTTTTTACTCAGAATTACTCAGTCATAAAAACAGAGTTACACCAGTTTTTTGCAACAAAACTCAAAACACAGGCATTCATTTTAGACTCAAAACACAGAAGGTGTTTTTAAGAAAACTTACATATCGTTGTGTGCAAGCGCGCTCTAATGAGACATGCAACGCGCTTTATTCCTGTCTTGTTGCACAGTGCCCCCCAGCCCCGGGGGTACTCACATGCCCTGTCAAAAGTCATGTAAAGACACTGTAAAATGTCATGCAAAGTGTCAAAAGCCATGTAAAATACCTTGTAAAGTGTAAAATTTCTGTGAAATACCCTGTAAAATGTAAAATATTATGCAAAGCATTAAAAGCTGACAATTTCCGCAATTTCTGACAATCTTATCACGGAAAAATCCCGGTTCACATTTTTTTCCATACAAATATCAATACAAACAATTGACATTGTCCCAGCAATTTTCGAACTCATGGGGTAAATTACTCAGCAATGTTTGAGCAGTAATTGGTGTGGTGAAATAATTGCAATAAACGCGCCGCAGCCGTAATGACGATGACTTTGTGTGTGATGTTGACAGGGAAATAATGCACTGCTCCGGTTTGAGTTTGACTCTTGGACTTGCATGAATGGTATTTTTGACTTCTGTAGAATGTACGGTATTTGAGGATATCGGATTTCCTCGAAATACCCCCGGCTCGAAATACCCCCCCCCCCCCTCAAAACGGCCACTATGAATTTATTAGCCCCCCCTCGTCTTGTGTTTATGCCATCTACATACTTATATAAGTCCATAGACTCTTATATATAGCGGTTATTGTTGCATTTTTCTAGTCTGCGAACGTTACAGACGACAATTCAGTACTGGAATTTCAAAAAATTTCTGGCGAAATAATAAGCCCCCCCCCCTCGAAATACCCCCACTCGTTTAACCCCCCCTCTCAAAATTCTCACTCTGAAACAATCGCCCCCGGGGGGTATTTCGAGGAAATACGGTATACGGTACGTATTGTTATGCTTTTCAGGCTGAAATACACAGGTGAAAAATATTTTTAGCTTTGTTCAATGTTTGGGACACTGCCTACAGTGAAAAATTTTTTTTACATTTTTCACTAGGCATACAGTCATTGTACAACAATGAATAAGTCCATTTCTTACCGGGTTCAATATAAAATTAATTGTCAGCCACTTTTGACAAAATGGAGCAAAATTTAGCGATCTTGAGCAAAATTGGGACGAAAATTGCTCAAAGTTTGCTCCACATAGATGCCTAGATAGTTGAGTGATTTGTGGATCAGGGTATCAGGGATCAAGGTATAAATACTAGCCTCGGGATAGATAGATAGTTGAGCAGCCCTCCCCCATGAGACTCCCCCAACAGGTCTATGTGCCAAGCGAGCCTACGTCGCCACTTTTTTGTCAGAGGGTTCACGCTAAAAATAATCGGTGTGTTGTTGTCGTTTTACTCAACGATCTTGTTTGGTTTAAAAAACGTGAAGTCACCGCGGCAGCACTGAAATCATCACTGAATGAACCAAAATATATATACCGTATTTCCTCAAAATACCCCCCCCCCCCTCGAAATACCCCCCCCCCCTCTCGAGACCACTATGAAACAATCACCCCCCCCTCGAAATACCCCCCCAGATTGAGTGTAAAGAGAACGTACATGACAAATACTGCAGTTTGTGTTCTGCGTAGTGCAGAACACACGTTAAAAAAATGTCGGAATCACGTTAGAACAGTGTTTATACCGAGCCTGTGCCCCTCCGAATGTATACCCGCTCTGAATGTATACCCGCACCGCATGGAAGCATACCCGCTCCGAAGGTAAGCCCGGCCCGAAGGTAACTGATGCTACCTGCGGGCCGGGCTTACCTTCGGAGCGGGTATGCTTCCATGCGGTGCGGGTATACATTCGGAGCGGGTATACATTCGGAATAGGCCTTGGTCGTTTATACCATCTACGTACTAATATTAGTATACAGGAGTTGATACATGACAGTTATTGATGCATTTTTCTACCCCAGCGCACATCACAAACCACGATTTTGTACTAGGATTTCAAAAAAATTTCCTGTGAAATAATAACCCCCCTCGAAATACCCCCCCCCGTCGTTTAACCCCCCCACTCTCGGGAGCACTATGAAACAATCACCCCCCCCCCGGGGGGTATTTCGAGGAAATACGGTAAGTGGAAACATTGCTAATCTAATACTCAACAGCAAGAGGTCCAATGCTTTCGTTGTCATTATCAACTAATTTAATTCATGTTTAACTATAGTTAGAGAAGATGAGGGTCGACACAGGAACCCACAACACCAAGACAGAGTAGGGGGAGCAACTTTATTGCATGGTGCTGAACTGAACTGAAAACTACCTAATAGCCACAGGTGGTGTTCACATGAAACGTGATTTCGCGGGTTTGGTGACAACCCCAGCTACTCAACTGTGTAGATAGGTTTATATGCAAATTTATAAATTAAAAAAATTTTCATTTGCACTCTTACCAAATTCCGGTATTATACCAAGTAGGTATATTTGCACAGATATTTGGCGTGGTGGGTCATTATAACCCCCCCCCCTTGTCGTGCAACTTTAACGCTCCCCCTCTACAAAAGCGTGCAACCTACTCGGGTCGAGTTCAATATCGACACCCGCGTGCAAAGTTTTCTTCTATTATTCACACATACCGAGGGGATTCATTCCGCCAAGTAGCATATTCATGTTGTCGCACTTTTTGTCCGAGTGAATTATGTAAATAGAGGTATATTTATAACTATTTAGAACTGCAGTGTGTTTGTTGTCATGGGAATAAGTGTTACATCTATAAGTTCGCGGGGCTGTGTGTTAGCAGGAACGGTGTAGAAGTTTCATAAATTCCCTTAATCAGCGGTATTGAAGGCTGGGATAGCGTTGAATTGGGAAATACATAGGAAATTATGTGGCAGATATACGCAAAATTGGCACGCAAAAATGTATTGAACTCAGTGCGAACGGAACTAGAGGGGAAGCTTACCTAGTTATGGGCTCACAAAGACAAGTTATAGCTGATGCCCGCGTAGCCACCCGCACAACAGATCATCAAATCTCTAAATTTTCAATTTTTACAGTCCCCTCCCCATGGAATAGAATGGAATCAGACAGAAAAGTAAGTTAACGCATTTACTCGAATAATTCGCCCTCTAATAATTCACCCCGTTACAAAAGTGAGGAAAACATAATCCCCTGTCGAAAAACTTATAAGACGGATACAATTTGTTATGCCCAACTTCAACAAAAATTCCGTGTTATTGTGTTACCGTAAATTCTCTAATAATACGACAGTCGTATTATTATTTTCAGCACCATTTTAGGTGTCGTACTATTGGAGATGTCGCATTAATAGAGAGTGTCATATTATATTTTTCATCAAATCAACAACGTCACTGTCCACATAACTGAAACGTGAGCATGACATAGTAAAGCAATAAACATGGTAAATAGTGGCGGTTGTGACGTGGCTGGCGCTCTTGCGAACTGCCCAGCGACTCTTGTGCAGGGTTGGCAAAATCTCAGAAAAGAATAAAAATAAAATAAAATGGAAAATTGAAGAATAAAATAAAATAAAATAAAATGGAAAATTTCAAAATAAAAATAAAAATTGTATAAAAATTTGAATTTTTGTAAAATTTTTGTAAAATTGTATACAAATTCATATTTTTGTAAAAATTGTATAAAAATTCATATTTTTTGTAAAAAATTTTTTTCTGTTGTTTATAGTTCAACCTGTCCATTCGCGGAGCTGGGGCAGTCCCAAGCCATGCAAAGTGTCAAAATGTCATTTGAAATGGAATGGAAAGTGTCAATTTTCATAAAAATGTTAAGTAAAGTAAAGAAAATTTACGGTATTAAAGTATACTTTTCTGAATGAGTTGACATGCTTAAAAATGATGATGAAATAATACTTCCCCCCTTTAATAGTTCCTCCTTCGAATAGTTCCCCCTCAAAAAAAATCTCGAAAAAATAATTCCCCGGGGGAATTATTCGAGTAAATACGGAAAGCGGCAATGGGAGTTTCAACACTCACATAAATAAATACCTAGGTAAATGACCCTTTATAAAAGTCCCCTGCGCCTGCGCAGCACTGGTAATGTCATCAACTTTTTGTATCACAACTAGTGATGGAAAATTGCCAAAAAATACTTTGATTTTCTGGTAATGGCATACTTTACTGAGCGGAAATGGCGCAATGGCGCCATTTCATCACTACATAAATGAACGCATCACATGTGCAAACTGTCAATTGTGCCAGATTGCGTTCATTATTTTTTATTGGAATGTAATCTGAAGCAGTGCAGTCGTTGGACGTTGCGTACAGATTTTTTTGAATACCTAATATCCTCGAATAAGCCCCCCCTCTCGAAAAAGTCCCCCCTCTCGGTTAACTCCCCCCTCTTGTGAGTGTGAGGAAAAAACAACTCCCCCCTCGAATACCCCCCCCCCACTTTGATGGGTACAAACATTTCATAACATTTCACATTTACAAAAAAAACGTTTCATGTATTTAATATGTAATATCTTGCAGCTAGAGTTCACTAACATTGTTTTCATGGGGTTTCATGTTTTCATATTTAGACCTACACTATTATTTCATCCATTCACTTATATTTTGCATTGGAATAATTTATAAAATCAGATTTGCTATATGCTTTTTTGTAGCTAAACCTTTGAATTACATATATGTAAATATCTACAAAAACTAGTCTATGTGTAGCTAGGTGCACAAATTGGCAGCAATTAATGCAACATGATTCATGTTGTAATGCCGCTGTTCAATACTCTGCGGCATGAAGACAGCACAAAGTTTTATCAATTGGTTCAAATTTACCCCGTGAAGTGTGAAGGGAGGGCGGGGGGTACTTGCTTGACTCATCATCATCACACAGAAAACATGCATACCTAAATATCTATGTAAAAAAAGTTACGGCATAGCTAATCCCTGGAGGGGGTGAATAGACAGATTATGGCTGAACCAATTTGAACCTTGAACCAATTGATAAAACAATGTGGACACACAAGCTAAATAGTTTTCATGGTTCCAATTTGAAAACTCATTCAAAAACTGAATTGCGACGCGAACGCTGATTGACACTTCCATCACCCTGTAACTGACCACTTAGACTCAGCGCACTAGTATTAGGATGCAATTATTCGTTTACAGAAATGATCAGTCCATGAACTACTGTTTTTAGGATATGGACAAGATTTCGGTTGAGTTTTCAAATTGGAACCGTGAAAACTAGCTTGTGTGGCGCCAATGCTGTGTGCCCATGCTGTAGAATATTGCACACAGTGACTTTCAACTAGTGATGTAAAAGCGCCATGGCGCTGGCGCCTGGCGCTAGCGCCAAACCAAAAAGCGCCATGGCGCTTTTGGCGCTTGGCGCCTTTTTGCCGTAGCGCCATTGGCGCTTGGCGCTATAATGCCGTGGCGCCATTGGCGCTTGGCGCTCACACTTTAAAAAGCGCCAAAAAAGCGCCATACCACCTGCGTACGATTTCGATGGGTGGCATCAAATATGCCATCAAAATACGAGATGATTTTTTTTGCTCCTTCCAATTTTTACATCACCTAACAATTATGGTCCACACATCCAAATTTCATTGATATAAATATAAATAGCACAACTTCACTTGCTTCACTAACCTACTGAAACTTTCTGCATTCAGAAAAAAAACTACCTATATAGCATGCTGAATGTTTTACACTTTACAATCTAACTATCATCTCACATTTATTTTTCAGACAGTTCCTTGAATAACACCCACTGAATAACTTCCCTTGTTGACCAGTTGACCAAAATGATCAGTTGAATAACTCCCCTAGGGAAAAATAACTCCCCCTAGCCTAGAATAACACCCCTTGATTACCTCCCTCGAAAACTTCTGACATAAGAATTACTCCCCTAGGGTCTTATTTGAAGATATACTATACAGTACTTGCATTCACTGCGAGTAAATTTTTTGCACAAATTTTCAGGCAGCTTCAGTCGTCAAGTAGAGGAACAGCTTTGTGTATTTATTTAGCATCAAGTTCGAACCATATACATATTTACGTACCATGTAACTTCAGATATTGATGTACATGACTAATTAAAAATCGGCCAAGAAATTTTTGGCGCTGGCGCTATTGGCGCTTGGCGCCATTGTCCTCTGGCGCCATTGGCGCTTGGCGCTACGGTCTGGATAAGCGCCATGGCGCTTTTGGCGCTTGGCGCTAAAATCGTTTGGCGCCATTGGCGCTTGGCGCCGCATTGGGAAAAGCGCCATGGCGCTTTTGGCGCTTGGCGCCGAAACTCTGGCGCTTTTTACATCACTACTTTCAACCATAGGTAAAAAACTAGTCATGACTCCATTGTGATTTGACAGATATGTGCTTGTTTACTGCGATTGGCTTATTCATATAAAATTAATATTTATTGTTTTCTATCAAATAGGAAATGTGTTGAGAATGTACACACTTTGTGATGTGAGCTCACATAGACTATCAGCATTCAATAAAATCATAACAACAATACAAATACCAAAACATTCTTAACAGCTGGAATGAAATCCAAAGTGTAGACTGCCTTGCTTACCCAATGTAATCTGAACTACTCTAGTCCGGTTTTTCTCTACACACAGCCTTAAACAATGCAGTATAGTAAACTGTACACCACACCACACTACAAAAATATTCCATGGAAAGTGTATTTTGAGCTTTATTTATTTAGGCCGGAAATGCGAGCATGAAACCGGGACAAAGCCGCGTTATATCCCAGAATAGATGGAAGGACCGGGTGCAGTTTGCTTACCGTGAATGAAATGAAAAGTCAATATTAGCGCTGCATGAATGCGCGCCGATGCACCGTATACCCAGTTGTTGCGTGCAGCGCCGCTACTATTTATGCGCTTTAGACGTGGCAGGTTGCCAACAGGCGACCTGCATTTGAGCCAAGTCAATTTGTCAAGTGATAAGTCAACTTGCGGGGAATTTGTATTTGAAAGTGACACTTGTCATTCGAGTTATGATGAGTTTACTTGTCACTTGTCATTTTACACATTGACAAGTTGACAGGTGAAAGTGGCCCCGGACCACCGGCACCGTTGTTGATGCTGTGTTGGTTACCCAGAATGGCACCGTTGCAAATTTATCAGTCGCTTTTCCATCGCTAGTCTGTATGTATGTAGTATACTCGGTGGACCACACGCTATGCATTTTTCTGAATGAAACACTCCATTATGATATCATTGATAAAATAAAAATTGTTCCACAGAAGGAAAAGAGTTATTTCAGGTGCAAAACATCGGTAATTGTACTCGGCTCCAGCGTTTGCTTTTTAAAAATGTTTTTCTTTTTTTGTGAATGTGCACACATAAGTATCCTGCTCGCGCTTTATCGACTAAGACATAAGTAATTTTGGACGCATACTTCGCGGTCTGCCTAGTATAGTGTTTTTGTGAAGCTAGTTTCGTAGATATTGCATCGTAAATAAATGTATACCACATGCCATGCCATGGTGGAATAGGTCTATAATTAACCGGGAATTGGCAAATGGTACATTAGAAAAAGGGTTGCTGAAATTTGCAGGGAAATTATGGTATATCATGCAATGCATGTGAAAACGGCTTTTCCAATAGTAACGCGATAGCCGGAGAAAATATTTTAGCAATGGGTGTTCTAGGTAACGAACCCCCCGGAAATTTTTGAGGGTTTTGTTAAATGACTTTCCGAATTTTTCTCTGAAAATAGTTTTCGAATATAGTTTTTTAATACTTTTTCTAATTTTTTCACTTAAAAATTGCATTTTCGAATTGTTCTAATAAATTTTGATTAAATCTTTGTATTTTACAGGCCTCCCAAATGTTGATGCAGATGCACTTGGACATTTTTGTTCTGGCGCTATGGTCCAAAAAATTTAAAATTTGAAAAGGTTTTCGATATTATGAATCTTTGTTCACCATCGTTCGTTAGTCCTAGGCAGTTTTGATTCTAAATATAAACATTCATTTTACTAAAATTGTATACAAATTGTATAAAATTGTATACAGATGTTTTATTTATTTTTATCCCAAAAAGCCACCAATAAAAAAAACATCACTTTGATGTACAGCCACAAAACGATGTGCATGCTAAATAGCTACAAGCATGCAGATGAATACAAAAGGAACATTTGAACATTAAATTTTGTTTTTCTAATTAACCTTGATGGAATTGGTGCCATACAATTTTTTTCCAGTTAGATACAATTACTTTCGTTCAATATTTGATATTGAATTCCATTCTTCTAACCATTCAATTTTATTCAGCCTGACCTGTTTATGTAGCAACGAGCTAAGTGCACTTTTTGGCTCAGTGCACACGTTTCATTAGATGTTTGAAATAGCATTAGTGCACATTTCATTGGACTGTTTCATTGTAAATACATAATCATTTGGGAAAGTCCATTGACCTAAAGTTATACATACTACTGATGGATATAGCTCAAACGGGATCAGAATCATGATTTTTATTTTCAATTTTCATGATCAAGATTGGTAAAATGTCCTGGAAAATCCTGGAAGATTTTGCCAACCGTGGTCCTAGGACAGGGTGGGCTCACTATATTGCTACCACACCGAGTATGCACCAGCTGTCGATGTTGCCCTACACACACTAGTTGGCAGTTGTTTTCAATTCAGGTCGGAACTAGGCCGATTGGTTTAGATTCAGGTTTAAACTGATGGGTTGCGCATGTTATGGGATGTTCAAATGCACACACCAAGTATTAATTCCTCTCGACATTTCCGCATGTGCACTGGAGAATTGTCAACTAAAGTGTGAATTAACATGGAAACCAGTTGACCAGTGCAGGGTCAATCAGCCTAGTGTCGGACATAAATACAGGTTTTTAAAGAATACATTCATAATAACTTTTTTTTTAAATATTTGTGGCCTCGTTACCACCCATCACAGAAGGGGGTTATTCAGGGGGTACTACGACGGGGGCTTATTCGATGATCTACGGTGGTTGTTGCTATCCTGGACACGCCTGGAGCCTTTGTAAAAGAGTGTAAAAAATGGAAAACGCGTGGAATTCCCCCCCCCCTTAAAAGTCAACCGCAATGCATTCTACCCAAGGCGCTCGCTCAAACACGAAGCTAGAATCACTCAAATTTTAGCTCTGACATAACTTCAATTCAATGCACTTGCAATGGACTTATTAATTAACTCAAATTTATCTGCACTTGCAATGGACTGCAATAATTTAACTTAATTTGTTTACAACCTGATATTTAAGTTAATATATTACTTACTCACATACTCAGAAATGGAATCTCCCTGGCCCCTGGGGGAATTAAAACTTTATTTACCTAAATATTCAAATCAGTGAAATAACACAGAACTCATACAAATCAACTTCCTATGGCGGGGAAACTACGACAATTAAATTTGAAATTGATGGCTTTAACGAAGAATACGGTATACCGTATTACCTCGAAATACCCCAGGGGATTTTCTTATTTCGCCATCAAAATTTGAGGGGGGGGGGGTATTCGAGGGGGTCTATTATTTCGCCAGCAATTTTTGAAAAGTCCCCATACTCGGACGTAGAAAAATCAAACAATTACATAGATGTAAATACATGTGTTTATAGTCATATATAGGTATGACTGTATATACACATAAACCCTTCTCTAACGCCACTCAATCATCGGTTTTAACGTGTGTTCTCCACTGTGGTATTTGTCATGTACGTTCTCTTTACATTCAATTTTAGGGGGGGGGGGTTATTATTTCCTCAGCCAAATTTTAGGGGGTATTTCGAGGGGGGGGGGTTAATTCGAAGTAATACGGTAAATAGTATGTAGGTAAATAGATCTTACATCTGTAACAGTACACGCGCTGTATTTTACCAAACCCGCGTTTTATTATTTGAACCAGAGTTGTTAGAATTACTGAACTTTTTAAAAAGTATATGTAAACGTAAAGTATTTATTTTTTACTCACCACAAAGTATCGAAAACGTAAAATACTTATTTTTTACTCGTACGCACGCGTAAATGTGAGTACAAAATTTTTTCCCATTAAAATGCAAAAGCGAGCACTTTTCTTCATAGAATATGTAGAACTGGGTACGTTTTTGAAATATAACCCTCAAAATGGCCCTACGAATTAAATAATTGACCCCTTGTCGAAAGCCCCCCCCCCCCAAATTGAACGTAAATGGAACGTAAATATTAAAACCTTCAGTTTGCGTTCTGTGAAATGCAGAACACATGTTTCAACAATGACCAAGTGACGTTAGAACAGAGTATATATCATCTATATTTACATACATAAATATATAAAAGTCAATAAAATACTCTTATACATGGAGCTTGTTGTTGCATTTTTCTACCTCAGCGTATGTTACAAAGAACGAATTAGTGCTGAGAGTTCTGAAAAATTCTGGCAAAATGTAAAAACTCTTGAAATATCCGCCCTTGTTTAACTCCCCTCAAAATTTTCACTATAAAACAATCACTCCCAGGGGTATTTCGAGAAAATATAGTAAATTGCAGCGTAGTCACCTTATAAATATGTGCCAAATTGAATTCACAGAAATACATTTTCTTTACGCGTATGCCTCAAAAATGGACGCGTACATGTGAGTACGTTACTTTTTTAAAAAGTATATGTAAACGTATTTACCGCGTACTCGCGTACGCGTATTTGTCGAGTAAACGTACGTACCTTTTAACAACTCTGATTTGAACAAGGTAGCCTATAATTTATGTTTTGTATACATACAGCAAAAAATGATGGATAGCTTATGGGTCTAAATTATTATAGCCTTCAATGAAACATGGAAAGCGGTAATTTTTTTTAACTAGTGAAGGCTCGGCGGGAAATTTATAACAGCATCGGCAGGAAATTTATACATACAAAATTCCGATGGCACACTGTTCATGAAAATTTAGTCGCTCTAATGCTCTATATTTTCATATTATGTAGCTTTCGCTTTCCTAAAAATTTCGTTAACCCCCTCTCAAAATTCTCACTCTGAAAGAATCATTCCCCCGGGGGTATTTCGAGGAAATACGGTATATTTTCTGTACACGCTTACTTTCAAAAAGTACACGAAAAGGTGAGTACAGACATGTTTTCCGGACGAAACGTAAATGTATTTACTCCGTACTCGAGTATACCGTATTACCTCGAAATACCCCCATGGGGGTTTATTATTTCGCCAGCAAAATTTGAGGGGGGGGGGTAATTCGGAGGGGGGGTTTATTCGAGGGTTTTTTTATTATTTCGTCAGACATTTTCATAAGGATCGTAGTAAATAGTAGGCATTTGCACACCCAAAACAGATAATAAATGTGTCCAAACAGGATATATTTGGACATAAAAACGTAGATATCTACACAAACTAGTTTATGTGTAGCTGGAATGCAAATTAACAGTAATATACATCATGTACATTGCATACATGACATATCAATTATGTACATGACGTACATCATTCCGAAGGGTGGGTTATTTCGAGGGGGGTTTATTATTTCCCCAGCCCATTTGGAGGGGGGGTTAATTCGAGGGGGGGGGGTTAATTCAAGGGGGGGGGTAATTCGAGGTAATACGGTATGTGTTTTTGAGTAAACGTAAATACGTTTTAACAACTATTTACCGTATTTCCTCGAAATACCCCCCGGGGGGTGATTGTTTCATAGTGGTCCCGAGAGGGGGGGGGGGTTAAACGAGGGGCGGGGGGTATTTCGAGGGGGGGTTATTATTTCGCCAGAAATTTTTTCAAATCCTGGTACAAAATCGTCGTTTGTGATGTACAGTGGGGTAGAAAAATGCATCAATAACTGACATGTATAGACTCCTGTAGACTAATAGTATTACGTAGATGGTATAAACACTGTTCTAACGTGATTACGACATTGTTTTAACATGTGTTCTGCACTAGGTACGCAGAACACAAACTGCAGTATTTGTCATGTACGTTCTCTTTACACTCAAACTGGGGGGGGGGGGTATTTCGGGGCAAGCCTGATACGCACATCTGCCCGTTACGCACATTTGCCCGTTTTTTTCACTTGACACTTTTTCAAGTGATTTTCAGATATGAGTAAAGTGAAAAAAAGTTGTGCAATTACATTAGTGAACTTTTTTCACTTCACTCATATCTGAAAATCACTTGAAAATGTGTCAAGTGGAAAAAAACAGTGAAAAATAGCCATGTTTCACTGTCTTTCACTTGATACATTTTCAAGTGATTTTCAGATATGAGTGAAGTGAAAAAAGTTCACTAATGTCATTGCGCAGCGTTTTTCACTTCACTCATATCTGAAAATCTCTTAAAAAAGTGTGAAGTGAAAAAAACGGGCAAATGTGCGTAACGGGCAGATGTGCGCATCAGTGCACCCCCGGTATTTCGAGGGGGGTGATTGTTTGATAGTGGTCTCGAAAGGGGGGGGGGGTATGTTCCAACATTTTCAGTAATCAAACTTGAAAAAAAAAAATTCTCAAGAAAAACTCATGACTCACCTTTTGCCGCATCTAATTTACTGCCAACCATTTGTTTGACTATGAAGCTCGCCATTTTATTCTTGCACACCTTGAATTTCACAAAAATTTATATTAGGCCACTGCTCTATTTTTTTCACGTGCGCTTCACCAAGATAGTGGAATATATAGTAAATATTTGATAGGGATTTTTTTATTAGGCGCCTGGAGAGTAATTGGAAAATTGTGATAATGGTGTCACCAAAAAAGTCATATATCAAAGGCAGAGGGGGTAACAAAAGTTCCTTTATTTTACCAAATGCGTAATGTGCGTTATCTTAGCTCAATGTGCGTTTCTTTTATGCTAAAACACTAAGAAATTGTAAATTTGAAGTCCTATAGAACTTGCTTTGATTATTTGCTCGATGAGAAAAATAACACGATGGGAAAAGTGTCTCAAATTTGAACTGTCTATTAAAATGGGTTTTCGGATTATAACCAAAAAATTCTGTCTGAATTATTTTTTTGGTTTTTGCATCTGAAATCTTTTGGTCACAAAATGTTTTTTAAAGTGAATTTCAGCTGGTTCTACAAACACATAAATATTAACCTCGTTTACCACCATCAATGCATCCTGATAAAATTGTGGATTTCAATATGGTGTTAAAAGTACACATGTATTGGTATGTTTCATGAGTTTTTGCCGTTTCCGGAGCGTTTCGCATTGAAGCGTCCAGGATGATCAGTGAGGTTTCAGCCGGATTATCTAAGCTGGAATTAATTAAAGTGTAAGATTTTACTGTGAAATTAATCACGTAAAAGTGGATCCAGTCCTAATCCATCTCTCAATAATGTCCAAAACTCAACATTCCACCATTTTCTGAGTTTTCGATTTTTCGGTGAATTCCAATGTAAAATCAGTTGGAAAACTTAAGTTTGGTGACATTTTTCATTATCTACTTCCATGTAATCAATTTCGCGGTAAACTTTTATTCTTAAATTTTTACGTGGAGCTGTAAGCTCATATACCGCGACTGAAACCTCACAATCCAGGGTGATCTGATGGGAGACAATCCTGAAACGGCAAAAAATTTTACACCAAGCCTATATTATCGAGTGAAGATATCCGTAAAAATTCAAGAATTCCAAATTTCCAAATAATTTTGGGTAAAAACAAAATATTCAAGTGTTTTTCCCGCGGCAAAAAATAAATATGCCAACTCGATCGCGTTTCCAACCTGCTAGCTCGGTACTGCTAGGGGGATATGGAATGCATGCAATTTTACCCTATTTATCTAACTGTTTCTGGTGGGGTGGTGACAGTCAATTGTAAATTGTCATGTCAATTGTCAAATGTGATACAAAGTGCCAATCAAAATTAAACAAGAATAGGTTTTAAAACTGAATTTTGAATATGCATGACATTTGAATCAACCTTTGAATTGGGATCAGAACCAGTTGACATTTTGTGTTGTTGTCAACTGGAGTGTGTAGCGCCATTGTAGAGCCATGTGTAGAGCCCAGTCCTCTTACGTTGACTAGATAGATAAATAAATGTGTTAAATAGTATGCATGTATGGGTACCTAACCATTGGATACACAATCGGAATGTTATAAATACGATTAATGCTACCATATCTTAATGAATAAAGTCACCAGACAGCGATGCCTCAAATTTTCTGAATGTGAAAGCAATGTAATGTGATTAGAACAATAAAAATAAAAATTTTTCATTCCAATGACATGATAGAATTTCATGAAGTGTACAGATCTAGTAATGTTACAGTTTTTTGTGTGTTCACACAATTTTTTTCTTAAAATAGTAGAAAGATTCCTACAAGTGAAAATTATAAGGGTACTGAATTCAAAGAATGTATCCGCATTCCAAACTTACCTTGTTTAATGTTACCTATACGGACAGAGTGTGTATCAAAAAATCTGTCTACATTTTATTTTAAGCTTTTCCAGGTTTTTTGAAAGTATTTTACATTTTAGCATAAATACGCAAAATTTGGAAAAGGTATTTATGTTTACGTTTACATGTTTCAATGTTACCAGTATTTTAACAACTCTGGTTTCTTGTCACTTGTTTACGCCCATGTATGTAAATATTTACAACTTATAATATTTAGCTAGGTATATTCACTTTTAAAAGCAATTGAGGCGTCTAATTCTAAAAGTCGACAAGTTCACAAAATGTGATTTCGAGTAAATCGCATTTTAAGTTTCCGAGCCAATTCCAGGCCCGTGGTGCATGTCCAATTTGGCTCTCTCATGCTTTTCATAAAGTTCCATATGTTGACAATAAAGTGTCAAATTTTCAGCCCCTAATCTCAACGTATATGTGAAAAATGGGGTGTCCATAAAATTCCATTCGGTCAGAGCAAAACTGTTTTTGGGAGGGAAATGGACTTGTCGCCTTCTTGCACGCGAGAACAGTTTTTTTCATGGGAAAATATGGGCTGCCTTATGGGAAAATTATGCACTTGTCGCCTTTTAGAAATCGGTGCCCATAGTGGACTTATCACATTTCTTGCGTTTTTTTTCCCATCAAAAAAAGAATCGGAGGATGGACTTGTTGCCTTTTAGCCCAAAACTAAGTGGACTTGACGACTTCTTGCCCAAAATTTTTGCATTTTTCCCCAAAAATGTCGAATTTGGCACTTTGCCATATGGGCATGTGAGGTCAAAAAATTTATGGAAAATGATGAAAAATGTGCAGAAGTAGCCCCAGATGACGTTTCCGGGCCTAACTCGAAATTTTCATATTTTGGACTTGTCGACTTTTAGAATTGGACGCCTCAATTCAGTTGCTCAATCGAAGACTGCAAAAACAAGATTCTGCACATTAAGCCCAGTGACCGAATACAATAAAACGTAATTTACCATAACCCATTTGAATAAAAACATTTTATCTCACATGTGCAGGTGCAGGAACATTTTTATCCTCATTTCATCCCATTTTCATTTTGAAAATGAGTCAACAATCTAATGACAGTAAGCTCAGAATGGTAATTTTTCATGAAAACTATAAAGTGGATTAAGCTCCCTCCATCTAAACAGAACCCTAATCTAATATTAGCTGACTCTGTTATTTACATTTTAACATGCATATAAATAGACAAATAGATATGAATTCTTGAACAATTGCCCCTTGATTGTACGAGATGTATATATGTATGACATCTTTCTCAATGATACATTAACTGCGCTTAAAATTCACAGCGTTGTGAATTTAAGCAGCGCCAATCTAAATTGAGTCATTGAATGTGATATCACTTCACTTTGGTACACTAGAATTCTAGTAAATAAATCGGGGGCCAGTCCCGCAAGTGGACAAGTACTACTAATGACTAGTGATGTTAAAGGCACCGGGAAAAATGGCACCGCACCGCACCGGCACCTTTGCCAACACATGAAAAGGGCACCTGGCACCCTGGGGCACCGGCCAGAAAATGGCACCGCACCGCACCGGCACCGGTGCCTTTTGGAAAAAATGGCACCGGCACCGAAGGGCACCGGCGGGTTGCCGGTGCTAGCACCGAAAGGCACCGCACCGGGCTGGAATTTCTGAAGTGAATATCGGGCAGTTTCTCAGTGGTCTCACTTTTGGAAGCGCATATTTCCATGAATTTTCAACCGATTTTGATGGTTGAGCACTTAAAATGATAAGAATGATGTGGCAATCACTTTTATGAAGCAATTACAATGATTACAAATGAAAGATAAAATATTTAATTCAATGCAATGTCCATAGCCACTATTGTCTACTGATCGGAATCGTTGCTGTACAGAGAATGGAACTATCTCTGTCATAAACAGACAATTTTGAGCAAACAAGTAAGATAAATATAAAATATAAAAATGATTTAAAATTCAACAAAATTTTAGATTCGTTCATCAGATCACGTATCGGGTATAATGGATTTCACAGTAGGTATATTTATTTGATGGGAGGTTTACAAAAAAGGCAAAAACGGTTGGGTAAATACATCGCTGTTTTTTGAAATATGAATAAGCACATACTATGGACAAAATTGCACAGCACTGAAGCCTTGGCCGGTGCCTTTCCCGGTGCCTTTTACTTTGGCCCGGTGCTAGCACCTTTGGCACCGGCAAAAAAATGGCACCGCACCGCACCGGCACCGGTGCTATTCTAAAAAAAATGGCACCGGCACCGGCATGGCACCCCTGAAAATTGCAATGGCACCGCACCAGCACCGGTGCTGGTGCCCTTCGGTGCCCAGCACCGGGGCACCGGTGCCCCGGTGCCTTTACATCACTACTAATGACCCTTGACTTTGCTGTTGACTTTTAGCTTAACTCTTAACTTTACTCTTAACTTGGCATTACTCATTTTTTTACCCTTTACATTTCACTTGTCCATTTGCGGAGACTGGCACAGAATAACCTGCGCTTTCTAGAGAAACTCAGTGTGAGCTCTCATATAAATACTACTAGCCAATTGCTAGCCGCCCTTTCCACTAAATTCCCGATGTGAATGAATTGCTTCAATTGGCTCTGGGACCGGATACAATCACTACCGCGGGCCGCTGCAGGCGGAGAGCGGATCCTATCCATTTTTACTGTCGCTGCTACAAAAAACGGCACTTTGTGCGCCTGTGTGCGCCAGTGGCTGCCTCCGTGTAGTGAGCCCGGAAAAGAGAGGCCCGGACCAAAATGGCGCCATGGAAACATTGCGAAAAATAGTGGCGCTAGGCGCCAGGGGCGCCACAGAAAAAATTGCATAAAACCAGTCAGATTGCCTCGGTTGCAGCAAATATTTATATCTATTTTGAAAAGTAGAGAAATTCGGGGCACTGGTGTTGGGCTACCCAACTTGGGCACCAATATGTCACTGAAACATTGGCTGGTCATGTTGATGTCGAAATTTCAAATGCACTTTAAAAACATACCGTATATCCTCGATTAAGTCCCCCTCGAATGCCCCCCCCCGTTCGCTGACTGAGTAAAATACATTGATCATGCATTTTACTTCATATTCTGACGAAAAAATAACTCAGCTCGAATGAATCCCCGGTCAAAAAATCTGACGAAAAAACAACTCCCCTGGGGACTTATTCGAGGATATAAGGTAGCTTTGGGCAGCATGGAGTAAACGACATTTGAAACCAGGGTCAAATGAAGTAAATATATTAGCTATAACCGATAAACTTATGATGGATTGTGTATTTTAGCCCACAGCAGTAAAATGCGTACTGGTGTCGTTTGAACCCTCCTAGCACACATGTTTATAAAGGGAGGATCCAATGAAACATGCAAGCGCATGAAACATTTTGTATCATTACACACGCACACGCGTCCATCAAACACTTTGTATCATTACACACGCCCATGCGCCCATGAAACACGCCTGTGTGCCCATGAAACACGCACGCGCGCGGTGTCATAGCAAACCAATATTAACCATTATTCAACATTGTATTTTGTCTTAAATTTTCAACAGTGATGAGGTTTGAAGTGTACTAACATCATAGATACCTGATTAACAAATTAATCATATTTCCTACTGTATTTGCTTGAACAATTCCCCTGTGAATTATCATTTTGTCAGACTTTTTGAGGGGGGAACTCTTCGAGGTGGTGAATTATTGGTGAGGGGAATTTCTACAGGAATTGCCAAGCAAATATGGTACTTTGTTAGCATAATAAACACCCCGGGAGTAATTTTTCTGATATAATTTTGTTATCATGTTTAACTATCAAAGGCATCAAACGAAATTTGGCGCGCATGTAAATAGGTAATATACAGCGCTGAAAACGGTTGATTATACTTACAAAATAAATAAGTAAATGTGACACGTGCACATACATTGCTATGACACCGCGCGCGTGCGTGTTTCATGGGCAAACCGGCGTGTTTCATGGGCGCATGGGCGTGTGTAATGATACAAAATGTTTCATGCGCTTGCATGTTTCGTGTAGCACACTCGAAAAACGTCAATTAAAAAAAATTGCATATGTAGTTGTTAAATACTTTTATTTACAGGTATTTTTTATTTGAGGTATTTACATTTCTTCGTAAATACATACTGGAGTACATTTCGCCTCTACTGACATAAAGTACCTGTACTCGCCTGTACGTATACTTTTTAAGGGTAACCGAGTACAGAAAATGTATCTCAAATTTCAACATGGGAAATGAAAAGTAACTACACTGTTATGATTTTGCAGAAGTGCTCGAATTTAATATCAAAGATATGCGGGAGGGAAGTGCTTTTTTAAAAGTCACAACAAAATAAAGATGGCTGTGTGGAGAACCCATAACACTTGAGTATAAATGAACTATTGCGAAAAACTGCGACCACAGCGAGGGAAAATGTGGGGCGTTGCGCGAAATAATGAAACTGAAGGTGCAATAGCACGTTGGCATTTTATCGAGTCATAAGCAGACGCAATTGTTCAATTTTTATGGGGGCAATAAAATTTGAAAGAACCCAGTCATGCGATATCATGCACGACCAGCCGGCCATGTCATGCATGCATGCATGCTAATGATGGAAAACAAAATCGGTTTGGTAAATTTGCAGAGAATGACGAAAATTCCTGCACAACACATTCAGACCTAATAGCGGTGGATGGTAAGTATTTTACGCTTTTTTGGAACTTAGCCAGATTACCAGCAAGCTAAGGGTGCAGGAGTAAAAGTCTCCCAGCGGTGAAGTTTCCTGAAACTGTGTGTTTTTGTCTTTTTCTAAATTTGGTATAAAATACTCAGATTCTCAGAAAGGTATTTATGTTTACATTTTTAAAAAATAAGAGTATTTCAACAACTCTGGTTTTAACTTATGTTTGTTTTGTTTTTCATTTTCTATTATCAAAGATAAATCCGAAGTAGTGTGTTCGACCAGAGTTGCGAAAGCGTATTTACGCTTACCCGAAATACCCGGGTAAATGGGTATTTATACTTACGCTTACGCTTACGCTTTCATAAAATACCTGTACGCTTTATTACGCTTTCCCGGCCGAATTACCCGGGTACTAAAAGCGTAAAAAACTTTTTACACGGCCCAGTTTTACGGTTTTCAAAAAGCGTGAAACTACAAAAAAAACAATATGAACGACAATGCGTACCAAAAAAATTACTGCGTGTGTGCATAAACACACTGAAAATGGTGGCACATGTACAAATTGTGCTAAAATTCTGTCGCCTGCAATATCGTGGCGTCAGACTAGGAGTTTTTGGGGCGACGATGGATTCCGTCAACAGCACTTACCGTATTACCTCGAAAAAACCCTGTGGGGGTTTATTATTATGCCAGCAAAATTTTAGGGGGGTTAATTCGAGGAGGGCTTATTCGAGGGGGTTTTATTATTTCCCGAGCCAATTTTGAGGGCGCTAATTCAAGGGGTTAATTCAAGGGGCGTGCACTGATACGCACACGTGCCCGATACGCACATATGCCCGTTTTTTTCACTTGACACTTTTTCAAGTGATTTTCAGATATGAGTAACGTGAAAAAAGTTGCGCAATGACATTAGTGAACTTTTTTCACTTCAGTCATATCTGAAAATAACTTGAAAATGTGTCAAGTGAAAAAAACGGGCATATGTGCGTATCGGGCACGTGTGCGTATCAGGCCTGCCCCAATTCAAGGGGGCTGGATATTTCAAGGTAATACGGTGGGTCCCAGTTAGATGAAGTTGTTATGTGGTGATCGTGTTGATGAAATTATGTGAAAAAATGAATGGAAATGATATATAAAGTCTTCTAAAAGTGAGAGCTAGGGTGTTTCCCCATTCTCAACAGCAGCAGCACTTTCTAGAAAATTTTTACGCTTACGCTTTTTTTTACGCTTTCCTAGGTATTTTGAAAATACCTTACGCTTTTAGTATCCATACTCAAAATTTGGAAAGTGTATTTACGCTTACGCTTACGCTTTCCAAAAATACCGGTATTTTAACAACTCTGTGTTCGACTACACTGCTTTCCATCCAATGAAAACGGATAATTATAATACCACCATATAAAAATGATCAACTCCCTTATATTGCCATCCCCGTGTACAGCTGTATTCATCATACATAAATACATACAATGTCATACTATCCAGCACCTTTTCAATTCAATGGTGTTTACCTCCTCCCTTGACTGCGTCTGTTACCGTATTTCATCTAATAGAAGAGCACCGTTCTATTTTTTTCATCAACTTTCACCTGCCCCTCTATTGGAGGTGCGCGTTCCATTTTTCACCAATGTTTTAATATTTCAAAACATTTTTATTTTTTACGAAACTTGAGCAAAACTTTTATATCACATCACAGCATCAATTTATGAGTTATTATCAATTTTTGAATGTTTTCACGATCTATTTTTTCTGTGTTTGGCACTATGTCAACGTAATTTCTACCTGCCGTTCTATTGTTTTCGTGAGCACACAAAAATATACAAAGCCTGCCATTCTGTTAAAAATATACCATTCTATTAGAAGGAATACGGTATCTATTTATCTGCAGATATCCTGCTGTATTTACTGCTATTTCACTTTATGTTGCACGCTATATGCCCATTTCTCTAGCGCGTGTTTTGCAAATTCACATAGAGGAGAACCTGAAAAGTGCCAGCAATGCTGCTAACAAGAAATGGCACCAGTGTCTTGTAGGTGAAATTCAACTCCATTTTATTTTTAATGCTTTCAAATTGCTACCTTTCGATATGCACAGAGATCGAATTGGTCGAAACTGTGTGCCCATTTGGAGTTTGGCTGGGATACCATAAAAATTTACTCGAGTGTTCAAATCAGCAGCAGCTCTAATGTGACAAATTGTAGACGCATATTTGAAGAAACAAAATTGTATACCGTAAATCCTCGAATAAGTCGCTCCTTAACTCCGAATAACTCCTTACGTGAATAACGGCCCCCGTGAATAACCCCCGCCCCCTGTTCGCCAGATGAGGAAACAATAACTCCCCCCTCAAAAACTCTAACGAATAACTCATGGGGACTTATTCGAGAATTTAGGGTACATTGCATAAATTCGAGGTACTGATGTACGGAGCATTCACATGAATATAGCAGCAGCGTGAATAAAAAATAGCTCGAGGATAAAGATAGTACCGTATTTCTTCTAATAGAATGACATACCTCCAATAGAACGGCAGGTTTTGGCATGTATTTGCACTCACGACAACAATAGAATGGCAGCCTCCAATAGAACGGCACCTCGAATAGAACGGCAGGTAGAAATTATATTGGAGAAGAGCCTAAACTAGTGATGGAAAAGCGCCGTGGCGCTGGCGCCTGGCGCTAACGCTAAAGGAAATAGCGCCATGGTGCTTTTGGCGCTTGGCGCCATTTTGCTGTGGCGCCATTGGCACTTGGCGCAATATAACCTCCAATAGAACGGCAGGTAAAAATATTGATGAATAAAATAGCACGGCGCTCTTCTATTAGAAGAAATACGCATACATACACCATACAACACTGGTCCTCAAATTCTTTTGACCGATCAGCACGCAGAAACATTATCAGAACACCACGGGCTCTCGTCCAAAGCTCGCAGTTAGTGATGGAAAGGCACCGGCGCGGTGCTTGGCACCGAAGGGCACCAGTGCTGGTGCGGTGCGGTGCCATTTTTCGGGGGTGCCCTGCCGGTGCCGGTGCCATTTTTTCCAGAATAGCACCCGTGCCGGTGCGGTGCGGTGCTATTTTTCAGCCAGTGCCAAAGGTACTAGCACCACGGCCAAAGTAAAAGGCACCGGGAGAGGCACCAGCCAAGTTGTAATAGGGTGTAAAATTTCCTCAACAGCATGTGCTTATTCATGTTTTTAAGATCAATATTCTAGATTCAACTGTTTTCAGTCATTTTTAGAAAAAAAACATCTCATCAAATTTACTTTGAAATGTGCCATACCCTTCTGAAGAGGGAATACATGATTCTGTTTTCTTCAATCATAAATATTACATTTGCTTTGCCATTTTGTTCATCATTTGTTGTCAGTATATGACAAATATAAAACATTTCCTGTACAATATCCACCCCAGACAGTAGACTATAGTGACTACCATATGTGTATTGGAGCAGATTAAACATTTGAGCTATCATTTGTAATTATTATAATTGCTTCATAAAGTGATCGCCACATCATTCTGATCATTTTGAATGCTCAAACATCAAAATCGATAGAGAATTCATGGCAAAAAATGCGCGTCTGAGGGTGCGGCCTCTAAGAAAATACCGGATAAATCCTTCAGAACTTTCAGCCCGGTGCGGTGCCTTTCGGTACGGGCAACCAGCTGGTGACCCAGGGGGCAGTCCCAAGCCCTGTAAACTGTAAAGTAAACTGTCAAATGTAAAGTCAAATGCAAAGTCAAGTGTTAATCAAAACAAAAAAGAAAATATTTTATTACTGAACTTTGCATGACAATTGACAGTTAACTTTGCATTTGACTTTAAATTTAACTGTTTACTTTGCATTAGACTTTACATTTGACACTTTACTTTACACTTTACAGGGTTGGGACTGCCACCAGGGTGCCGGTGCTTTTTTCAGAATGGCACCGGTGCCGGTACGGTGCAGTGTCATTTTTTTGCCGGTGCCCATGGTGCTAGCTGCTCTTTCTGAGGTAGGGTACCGTTGCCGGTGCGGTGCGGTGCCATTTTTCCCGGTGCCTTTTCCATCACTACTCGCAGTTCCCACAATTTCGATTTACGTCTAGTAAATAAATCAATTTCTCTCTGAGCGCGCGCAGCTTACGAGGCTCCAAGCCCGAAGGAACGCACTTAGTGTCCTCTAATACTTTTATCCATCATTTAAATATGCTTCGTTGTTAAGTACAGAACGTTTTTTTCAAGTACTTGTGCTTCAACTTAAGGTAGGTATTTCGCCTAAGCCCTAAAACTCTCCACCTATTGGCTAGTGGGAAAAGTTTTTGCTGTTTCAGTGTCGGCTGACATTGGATAGTCCTGGATTGTGAGGTTTCAGTCGGGGTATATAAGCTGGAATTACAGCTCTATATAAAATAGAAGAATAAAAGTTTACTGCGAAATTGATTACCTACATAAAAGTGGATGATTATAAATAGGGTGTCAAATTTCCGTTTTCCGTTTTCCGTTTCCGTTTTCCGCAGGCAAAATTTTTCCGTTTTCCGTTCCGTTTTCCGGCTGCTGAAATTTTTTTTCCGTTTTCCGTTCCGTTTCCCGGCAACTTTTTTTCCGTTTCCGCTTTTCCGGCTCATTTTCCGTTTTCCGGCTAAATTTTCAGTTTTTCCACCTTTTTTCCGTTTTCCGCCTCAATTTCCAGTTTTTCCGTCTTTTTTCCATTTTCCGCCTCAATTTTCCATTTTTCCGCCTCATTTTACATTATTCTGGCTCAACTTTCTGTTTTCTGATCAGCCAAACTGGTAAAAATTCATGCAGATTGTCAATGATGTAAAAAAATTTCTGTTTCCAGTAAAATTACTGCAAATTTTTTCCACTTCCAGCAAAATTTCAGCAAATTTTATCCATTTTCTGGCACAATTTCAGCAAGTTTTTCCATTTCCGTGCAAATTTGATTTTTCCGTTTCCGTTTTTCCGGTCTCTTTTTCCGTTTTCCGGCCGCTGAAATTTTTTTTCCGTTTCCGTTTCCGTTTTCCGCCAAGTGCAAATTTTTTTCCGTTTTCCGTTCCGTTTTCCGGCCGCTGAAGAAATTTTCCGTTTCCGTTTCCGTTTTTCATAAAAAAATTTTTTTGACACCCTAATTATAAATGAAACCAATTTTAGGTTTCCAATGTATTTCACACTGAAATTTCGATGAAAAACTCCATCAACGGTGGACCGTGCACGTTGAGTTTTGGACACTATGGAGATACTGTATTTACTTGAAAAATTCCCACTTGAATAATTCCCCCCTCGAATAATCCCCCCCCCCTGTTAGACGCGTCATGAAAAAATTATCCCTCCCCCCTTGAATAGTACCCCAGCCCCATGAATGGACTAAAAAATACTGCACATCTTTAAAAAAACAATCGATGAAGCCAGCCAAAATAGCTCGTCTGGTTTGATTCATGAAATGGAAATGCAGTACATATTTACATCCGGTGTACAGCAACACAATGATATGTGCCCGCCACTGGAGATGGAACATAACGTATTTGCTTGAATAGTTCCCCCTTGAAACCCCCCCTCGAATAATCCCCCCCCCCTTAAAGATATTTCATCAATTAGTTAGGCCAAATTTTAACAAAAATGTCACGTTTTTGTGTTAAAAATGCACATTTCGTGAAATGACTTGATAGAAAGATGCTTGAACATTTTGACGAAAGAATAATTCCCCCCTCAAATAATTCCCCCCTCGAATAGTTCCCCCCTCAAAAAAGTATGTCGAAATAATAATTCCCCAGGGGGATAATTCAAGCAAATACGGTAAATACATGTGTTTTGTGTATGTTGTTGTGTACACATTGTGCACAATGAATGTATTTATGCTGACGCTGATGCGTTGAATATGAATTTTAGGCATTTGATAAATTTGTTGTGTGCAATTTGAATAAAAATACAATGTTATCTTGCTAACAAAGCATATTTTGTATAATGAATTGATAAAAACATGCTTGAAAAGTTTGACGAAATAAATATCCCCCTTGAATAATTCCCCTCTCGAATAATCCCCCCTCAAAAAAAGTCTGACGAAATAATTCTCCCCCAGGGGGAGTTTTCAAGCAAATACGGTATATTAGTACTAGATCCACTTTTACGTAATCAATTTCATGGTAAAATTAAGATTGAATAAATTCAAACTTACATACACCAGCTAAAACCCAAGTGATAGTGTAGGACAATCCAATACGAGACGATACGGAACCGGCAAAAACTTTTGCGATGGACCAATAAATATAGGTAGGTACCGTATTTCCTCGAAATACCCCCCCCCCTTGAAATACCCCCCCCCCCCCTCGTTTGACCCCCCCCCTCTCGAGACCACTATGAAACAATCACCCCCCCCCTCGAAATACCCCCCCCCAAATTGAGTGTAAAGGGAACGTACATGACAATAACTGTAGTTTGTGCTCAGTGTACTGCAGAACACACGTTAAAACACTGTCGGTGTCACGTTAGAACAGTGTACATACCATCTACATACTAATATTAGTCTACAGAACCTTATAAATGGCGGTTTTTGTTGCATTTTTCGACGTCTGCGTACGTTTCAGACGACAATTTCGTACTTGGTTTTCAAAAAATTTTCTTGTGAAACAATAACCCCCCCCCCTCGAAATACCCCCCCTCGTTTAACCCCCCCCCTCTCGGGACCACTATGAAACAATCACCCCCGGGGGGTATTTCGAGGAAATACGGTAGCCTTAATTCAAAAAAATGTCTGCGAATATAGATGAACACTCAAAATAAACTTGATTTTTATTCAAGGCGATGTAAAAGTATTCACTTTTGTTTTTAAAAAGTGTCAAAGGGAAGACTTAAAAATAGCAAAGGTGAATATTGAAGGTGTAGCCATCTGTGTGCATTAAACATAAAAGGGGTCTAGATATTCCAACATACCTATTTATATTTACGTCCGATATTACGTACCCTTTGAGTAAGAGTAGACACTACTATAATTATGTTCGCCATGCATAAATTAAAATGTATACATGATAGGAAAATATAGCAGATATTACAGTATTTGCTTGAATAATATCCCCTTGAAAAAATCCCCCTTTTAGACGAGTGAGGAAAAATAATACCCCTTTGAATAATTTCCCCTTAAAGTATATGATCAGCTTGTTTTGTCCAATGTGAACAGAAATGTCATGTTATTTTTTGAATGAAGCGTATTTCGCGAAACGATTTTATTGAGACATTCTTGAGAGTTTTGACGAAAAAATAATTCCTCCTTTGAATGATCCCCCCTCCCCCACTTGAATAGTTTCCCTCAAAAAATCATTGACGAGCTAATCATTGACCAAACATCGTTTAACGTATCAAAAGTAAGAATTGGTGCAATAGGGAAGGTGCAAAAATTCGTGTCGTATATAAAACCGCAATTTAAACCGGAAACTTCGCGAGCTATGTAGCGCAAATATGGGCAAAGATGCACGTTTTATTGCTGATCTGATAGCGACAGAAAGAAAGTACCTAGAATCAAATGAGTTCCTTTGCAGACAACGACGAATAAATTGCTACAGAATTGCTTCCTAGTTCTCATAAGATCGTCCAACTTGTAAATAATATCAAAGACAACGACATCAAACTGGTGATTACATGCATCAAGAACGATGAAATGAATGAATGAAAGCCCTCTAAAGTGAACGAAAAGTGGTTAAAAAAACGATTTAAAAATAATCCTAAAACGGACGCAAAATGGAGAAAAATGTGTGTGGTGTTGTGTGTGTGACTAGAGATTTGATTTCCACACGAAGCTTTCAACAGCGCGTACGCAGCTTTCAGCCCCAATTCCATTTGTACACTCGGAGCGAACCACTTGCTGCGGCATTGTGCACAGACGAGCGTCGCAGCGACTGTCAGTTGTTGGAGGTGGGTTGGGGAATACTGCACTTGAATACAGGATTTTCGGATTAGGAATTGTAAAAATGTTTGATAATTTTTTTTTTTTGCTTTTATGTTTTTTTATGGTTTATCTTAGAGAGATCTAATTTTATTTTTGAGGCATTTTCTGAGATTATTTTTGATAATATTTTTTTTATCACCATTTTTCGACTCTTCTTGTGATGTCTTATTGCAGTTTTTCAAACTTACACAGTTGCTAACAGCAATATTAGGGGTAATAACTCAAGTCACACTGATATACAATTTAGTGGAAAATGACACTGAAACAATTCATTTCCCCTTTAAATATGTGGATGAAAAAAGTAACCATTCCATTTGCTTGCACTATGTAGTATATTTTGGTGTGCTTTTGTGTGGTCATCTATCCATTGGTAAAAATGTGAAAATTAGGATCTATTGGACAAAGTCCATTTGTGCAGCTCAGACATATTCTGGCCAGGATTTTTGAGCAGGGGGTGTATACAGAGCCAACTGAATGAGTCACCCTAAAACGTGGTCCCTAGAATAATGAAACAGATTCATGGTGCTGGTGCAATTTGTAGGAGCCGTGCAATGGCAGAGTTGAAATTGGTGTTATGCCAATCTCTACTACCGTATTACCTCGAAATACCCCCATGGGGGTTTATTATTTTGCCAGCAAAATTTGAGGGGGGGGTTAATTCGAGGGGGGGGGTTTATTCGAGGGGGGTTTTATTATTTCGTCAGAGATTTTCGTAAGGATCGTAGTAAATGGTAGGCATTTGCGTACCCAAAATAGGTAATAAATGTGTCCAAACAGGATATATTTGGACATAAAAACGTAGATAGCTACACAAACTACTCTATGTGTAGCTGCAATGCAAATTAACAGTAATATACATCATGTACATTGCGTACATGACGTATTTATTATGTACATGACGTACATCATTCCGAAGGGGGGGGGGGTATTTCGAGGGGGGGGGTTTATTATTTCCCCAGCCCATTTTGAGGGGGGGTTAATTCGAGGGGGGGGGGGTTAATTCAAGGGGGGGGGGATAATTCGAGGTAATACGGTATATAGTGGCGTTTATAATTCCAACCCACCACGTATGAATGCATGAATAAGGAATACAATATTTCTTCTTAAAAAAAGAAGGGTGGGTTACCAATAGAGGGCACAATACACTTTTTGACCTTTTGGCACAAAAATAATAGAAGGGCAGTCTCCAATAGAAGCAAAGTCCCCAATATACAGACAGGTGAAAAAAGTTGTCAAAAATAGAAGGGTGCCCTTCCATTAGAAAAAATACAATGTGGTGCAGCCGGGAAATGCAGTTTTTGATAACACTTCCCCCCACCTCCAATCGAAAGCAGCCGCTACGCCATGCGCTGCGCGCGGCACGGCGCGATCAATACTATCATGCTAGTACACAAGTTAACTGAGCGGCTGAGTAAGGTATATCCTCATATTGAAGCGGGACCATATTTGCCGCGCGCGCCATCAATGAAACTAGCGTGCGATTTTCTACACGCGAAACAGTCGCCCGTTTCGTTCCCATTTGCGCAGTTGCGGAAATAACGACACACGCCGTACTGGTGCCCCGGTAAAAGAACCTGTAAACCGCCCTGTGAAATGTCATGCAAAGTGTCAAAAGTCGTGTAAAATGCCCTGCAAAATGGTAATTCGGTTGCCATTTTGCAGGGCTATTTCCATGACTTTTGACATTTTGCATGACAATTGACATTTTACAGGGTCTGAGACTGGCCCCTGGACGGGCTTTGCACGCGCCAGCGGCTGCATGCATTCGCAGTGCCAGTGCGACCTCATCAGTGCCATGCAATTTGATACAAAATGAATATTGCACGCTGCGCGCACCTCGGCGCAACTGCGCTGGGTTTATTGTGTGAATTTCATCGGGTAGCGTTTCATGGCAGAAACTGCGACGAGAAAGTTTAACGCACGGTTTTCCATCGTTGCTATGATTGAATTATTTGTTATTTCTGATAAATAAACATTGAAATTTTTACATGAAGTTACACATTAACACATTTTATCGAAGTACATGTCTTGGGTAGTGTATTTTCGGAGGTAGCTCAGGGGACCGGAATACGAGTCAAGCTGGCGATTAAGACAAATACGAGCTCACACACACAAAACTTTCAACAAAATACAAATGCAAAACAAACAATGCACATGATGAGGTAGGTACAATATTGTATTAAAAAGATAAATATCTAATAGAAAGCCTAAGAGAAATACTGAATTTTTGCTAAAAATACTTTATTTATACATGGTTATGTACGTGTTTTAGCTATTTTTCACCTACACTCCTGGGAAAATGTCTTTTTCTTCTGATCAGGAAAAAATCAATGCCTCCCCTGCAAAAATGCGACACGTGTCAGTGTATATACTCGGCTGACCGCAAAGTATGCGCCCAAAATTATTTATGTCTTGGTCCATAACGCACGAGCTGGATACTTATGTACGCACTTTCACAAACAGAAAAATATTTTTAAAAATAAAAAGGCGGAGTCGCGTACAAACAAGAAATGTTTTTTCCCGTAATGTTTTTTCCTTCTTTTTTTTGCTGGAATTATTTTTATTTTATTAATGATGACGTCATGATGGAGCGTTTCATTCAGAAATATGCATAGCATGCGGTCCGCCGAGTATACATGGGATGAATTCTTTTAGATAAAGGTGTTTTTATGCCGCATGTCGATTTTCAGCTTTCTGGGTGCATTACTGCTCATTTGACAGTGATCTAAAGTCAAATTTCCGATGGAAAAAAAGTCTTTGTCCCTTTTGTGGAAATGTTAAAACAAAAAAAAACATGTTTAACTGATAAATATAATGGTCTTGGTTCTCCCTGCACATGACTCCCTCCCTGCACACCACTAGGTCTTGACCATAATGACCCTTCCTATGTATAAGTTTCACCCCTCAGTAACACATATTTTATGTTTTGTTCTTCACTGAACCAAAAAAAATCGAAGGGACAAACACTATTTTCCAGGAGTGTACTTGTCAAGCGGGTTTACATGTCTACAGGGCCGATTCCAACTCATTTCGCCCAATGCTGCAGTTTGCCAGAGGCGAAAGCAATGTAGAAGAGAAGACAGGACAGGTGGATGCCGGCGGCCAGCTGGAACACGTGCGGCCACCCGGCGCCGCCGCTTGAAATCAGTGACTCCGTGATCTGTGTATTTTGTAAATGGCAGTCTATGTAATGTGAACCTTAATAAAAATATGGTACCTATTTTTTGAAACCTAATCATCATTGAACCTGACGTCATTGAATACGTTAGCCACAATTCAGTTCAGGAAACAAACCAGAGGGCAGATTATGCCGCTGACGGCACCAATTCCGTTTGCCAATGCCATGATTGCACCGGCGTGCTTCCCACTGATATCCTGTATATTCACTCGAAACCCTGGCGAAAATGGTATAATGAAGTGCATACAGTTAGCAGTGACTTTAAGTGATAAAAGTGATCCTAGGCACACGAAATTGAATTAACAAAAAGTACATCTAGTGATATGTGCGTGATCCTCCTTCCCATTTCGTTGTTCAAATACTGTATTTCCTCGAAATACCCCCCCCCCTCGAACTACCCCCCTCAAAATGGGCACTATGAATTTGTGGTCCGGGAAATGCATAACAGACGTTCAAAGCACTTACTGTGTTACGTTAGAACATTGTTTATACCATCTACATCCTTTTATAAGGCTGTAAAAACTTATAAATGGTGGTTATTGTTGCATTGTTCACGTTTTTCTCTCAAAATTCTCACTCTGAAAAAATAAACCCCCTGGGGGTATTTCGAGGGAAATATGGTATGTGATAGCTGAGCCCCACCAGGCCAGCAGACAACACTTGAGAAAATGAACCAGCAACACCCAACCAGCCCAATCGGATTAGTGATGTCTTTTTTCCGTATGCCAATCTGACCCACTTTTTAACATGAAGAATAGTCATAATAAGAATTTTTAAAGACGTTTTTTTGAACATTCTATCATACACTATAGACGAAAAGAAGTAATCTGACCAGAAAATCATTTCAATATCTTGTTGCAGTCCAAAGTTGGCGCACCAGAAGCAGCGTGCCAGGTGCCATGGGCGCCACAGGAAAATGGCGCAAGCACCTAGGGCGCTATGGCGCCATCTGAAAGAAGAGCGCCAGGCATCAATGGCGCCACAGGAAAAACGTGCCAAGCGCCAATGGGGCCATGGCGTGGCACCCCTTAGTGCTCTCAAATGGTGCCAGCGGCGTGGCGCCATACCATCACTATATGATAGCATGTTCAAAAAAATTATTTTTTCATGTCTAAAACCGGGTCAAATTGGGATACGGAATTTAGACATCACTACTACGACCACAAAAATTGAATCTGCAGGCTGTCCTGATCCTTTTAAGTGTTGAACGATCCAAATCGGCCTAGAAAAGCCTGAGTTATTAAGCTTCAAAGTCAATGTTCAGATTGGCTATTCAAAATTACCACCCTTTTATAGACCCCCATTATCTCGGGACTGGGGGATTATTCAAACAAACCAAGACAATTTGTTATAGACCAGACCCCAAACCCCAACATTCTTGAATGACATCAAAATCGGCCAATGTACACCAGAACGGGATGCAGGAATGTGCATTTCTATGAAATCACGAAAAAAACATACATACACTAATTAGTTTACATGAAAGTTACATGAAAAGTTACAAATAAATACAAAATAAATAATATACACACTTAAAAATCACTTTTACCATTCATTTCACTTAAAAATATATTTTACACATTCATTTCACGTCACACATAAAATTGTAATAACAGCTTGACATGAAATGTTTTTGACATCAAATGTTTATCAGTAAACATCTTTTTACGTCCACACTCTGACATGAGAAGATTCGACAACTTACATTTCACGTCAACATTTTATGCGACGTGAAATGTTGCTGACGTGAAAAGTTGCTGACATGAAATGTTTGATGTGAAATGTTGACGTGAAATGATACTCTTTTGATGTACAATTAATAACACATTAATTACTTAATATTTTTCAAATGTTTTTTGGGGACATTAAACACAATTACCAGGACAATCTTATTCTGAAATTACAAGACCGTATCTTTGTCCGTTCTCATGTAATTAATTTTACAACATCATTTCACGTCATCATTTTACGTCCAATCGACGCTGAGCTCTAACTACGCGTTCTGGAAATTCAGTACTCGAAATATTTAGAAGCGGAATTATTTGCATGTGCATAAATAGAATGAGTAAAATAAGCTAACACTTGTCGCATATCACTAACGATGGCAAACCCATAAAAAGTATTTAAGTTTTTAGTGTTGTTTCTGAAATGAATTTTCAAGTTTTTCGAATTTTCCCGAAATAAATTTTCAAATTTCAAATTTAATTTTCAAATCTTTTTGGGCAATTTTTAGATTTTTTAGGTATTTTTCAAATTTTTTGAAATACGGAGAAATGTTGAATTTGAAGTTTTGAATGCAGTATTCATATACCTAGTTTTAATGGTTGGATCAATTCTAAAACTTGCTGTAATTCTTTGAAAGCCATATCAATTCATATATCCCCCTTGAATTAGCCACTCCCCCTCAAAATACCCCCACGTCTGAGTGTCTACTCTGAAAAAATAAACCCTCTGAGTAAGTAATTCAAAGAAATCTTTTTTTTCACTGTAATCTGGTAAAGTTTAGCAAATTTTGCACAAATAAGTTTCCAGAGCATTTTCCATGACTTGGACACTTTGCATGACATTTGACATTCTACAGGGCATTTTACACGGTCTGGAACTGGTAGTGGCAACTGCTGGACTTGTCGGACAGATCTCTGTTAAACAACTTGCAACAACTAGACCAATTTTGATGATGGAGGGTTGTCTGTTTTAGCAGAAGTAGCTCAATCACCCAACAAGAGTAGAGCACCCAGGGGCCAGTTCCGCAAGTGAAAAGAAGAGAGTAAAAATTGGAGAGTAGAGTAAAATGACAAATGGCAAGTAAAGAGTAGAATAAAAATTGAAAAGTAGGGTAAAAATTGAAGAGTGAAGTGAAAATTGAAAAGGAAAGTAAAAAGTAGAGTAAAAATTGAAGAGTGAAGTAGAAATTGAATAGGTAAATAAAAAGTCAGGTAAAAATTGAAATATAGAGTAAAAATTGAAAAGTAGAAGAAAAATCGAAAAGTACCATATTTCTTCAAAATAACCTCAGGATTTTATTTTTCAGTGTGTTTCTTCACTATTTACATTAGTCTTTACTTTACTCTACTTACTCCACTTCCAATTTTGACTCTACTCTTTACTTGCCATTTGTCATTTTACTCTACTCTCCATTTTTCACTCTACTCCTTACTTGCTATTTGTCATTTTACTGTACTCTTCAATTTTTACTCTACTCTCCAATTTTTACTCTACTCTTTGCTTGCCATTTTTGATTTTACTCTACTCTCCAATTTTTACTCTCTTCTTTTCACTTGCAGAACTGGCCCCTGGTCAGTATGCTAGGTGCATTTCTCAACGGATGGTCGGGTCCGCCGCGGACACCATTTCAACGCTTTTTTGACATTTTTCTTCGGTACATTACAGTTTACGCTTGAATTTTACGTCAAGCTGTAACCCCACCTTAGGCTAATGACACCGTTGGACTTTTAGCACATTACACTAATGTTAAGGGCCTTGCCGACGCAGCATGTCAGCCACTAATAATGAGGAGCCCAGCCGCCTCTGTAGTCTAGTGGTTAGGGCAGTCGTGTTCTATACGAGAGGTGCAGGTTCGATTCCCGCCTGAGGAAAGTGCAATTTTGCACTCTTTCTCTAAAATGTAGCCACATCACAGATCACTGGTGTAGAATGATTTTTCAAGCTCATTTCGCCCAATGCTGCAGTTTGCCAGAGGCGAAGGCAACGTAGAAGAGCAGAGCAGACAGGTGGATGCCGGCGGCCAACTGGAAGACGCGCGGCCAGCCGGCGCCGTCGCTTGAAATCAGTGACTCTGTGATCTGTATGTGATGATATAGGTTTATTGATAATATTTAACTTGAAGATAATATTTAACTAATTTTTTGGAACCTACTTATTGAACTTAACAGTACTTGGCACTAGTTATGGAATGGCGCCATGGCGTTGCCGTTTTTGTATGGCGCCAAAGAGCGCCAGCGCCATGGTGCGATTGGCGCTTGGCGCCCTTGTCTGTGGCGCCATCTAGCGCCTGGCGCCATTTTTTTGAATGGCGCCATTGCGCCCTTGGCGCGTGGCGCCATTTTCGCTGGCGCCAATTTGGTGCCCGGCGCCATTGTTTTGAATGGCGCCAAGATGCTGGGAGGATTGTAGGGGGGGGTAATTCAATGAAATACAGTAGTTTCATTATGATGGGACAGGTATGTATACATACTTATATAAACTTTATGTTCTATACACACTTGTGTACTCAGTATGGTCCAAATGGGATCCCGATCCCGATCCCAAATCCCAATTTTTTTTGGATTTTGTGGTCCCGATTAGTGATGGAATGGCGCCATGGCGCTGGCGCCTTTTGAGGGCGCCAAAGGGCGCCGCGCCATGGCGCCATTGGCGCTTGGCGCCCTTTTTCTGTGGCGCCCTTGGCGCCTGGCGCCCACTTTCTGAAAGGCGCCCTTGGCGCTTGGCGCCCTTTTTCCGTGGCGCCCTTGGCCAAAATGGCGCCAGCAGGATTTCAAGGTGAGCGCTGCGAAAACGATAAAAAAGAAAAAAGCGCATCCGTGGATAATAGAAATTCGCTGGAAAAATACCAGTGGTGCAAGTGGATTGAGATCGTTCGTCCAATGGTTTTCCAGACACTTTGGCTGGAATGATGGGCCGTGCAACCTACAAACTCGTCAATCAACGGATTCAAATCGTTTTAATTTCGTTTTTATCCACTTCAATAACATCCATTGCAAAAATCTATTTGAGGTGAATGCTTTGCAATTAAAATTCACGCGTGAGTAAATATGATTTTATGCAAAAATTTTGTTGCTAGTTTCGTTTTTGTTGATTACATCCTAGAGAACATAATTAAAGAAGTGATTGTGTGTAATATAGTGTTGGAGAACCATTTTTAGCACACGCAGGGTATCATACACACTTATTTATCCTGGCGCCCTTGGCGTCTGGCGCCCTAATTTTCAAATGACGCCATGGCGCCCTTGGCGCCTGGCTAGTGATGGAAAAAGCGCCAGACTTTTGGCGCCAAGCGCCAAAAGCGCCATGGCGCTTTTCGGACCCCCAGCGCCAAGCGCCAATGGCGCCAGAGCAAAATAGCGCCAAGCGCCAAAAGCGCCATGGCGCTTTTCTGAACCCCAGCGCCAAGCGCCAATGGCGCCAGAGGGTAATGGCGCCAAGCGCCAATAGCGCCAGCGCCAAATTTTTCTCTGCAATTCGTTTATAGTATGATGAATTCATAACTGTGCCGCATCGTAGTAGAAGACATAAAATCCCGTTTTCTTACAACAAACTTTTAGTTATCAACGTTTATCAGTTGAGGCTTAAAATGAATAAGGGCGAAGGCGAATAACTACCGTATTTCCTCGAAATACCCCCATGGGGTTTATTATTTCGTCAGCAAACTTTGAGGGAGTTAATTAGAGGGAGGGACTTATTCGAGGGGGTGGGGCTTTATTCTCACATCAGAAATTTTCGTGAACAATTATAGTATAGAACAGACTTTTACATACCCAAAACCGGTAATTTATGTGATCAAACCGGATATCTTTGGACGTAAATATATGCATACCTATATAGGTACATATACAAACTACTTTATTCATTCAAGGGAGGGATAATTTGAGGAAATATGGTAAATACATTTGTCCCCAAATATTATGTACTATTAATGTCCCCTAACACCCTTATATTTCTCAATATTTATTAAGTTGTTCTCAAAATTGATCAACTGGATTTTCGAATTTCACTTTATTATCACAATTTTTTAATCATGGTTGGCGCTTTTTTGGCGCGATTCAAAAAGCCGGCGCCAGGCGCCAATAGCGCCACCAGTAAATGGCGCCAAGCGCCAAAAGCGCCATGGCGCTTTCTCAGATCCCGGCGCCAAGCGCCAATGGCGCCAGAGCGTTTTAGCGCCAAGCGCCAAAAGCGCCATGGCGCTTTTTGCTTTGGCGCTAGCGCCAGGCGCCAGCGCCATGGCGCTTTTCCATCACTACGCCTGGCGTTCTTTTTCTGTGGCGCCATTGGCGCCTGGCGCCCTCTTTTCTGGCGCTTTTCCATCACTAGTCCCAATCCCAAAAGCTCAATCCCGATCCCGAAATCTGAAAAAGGAAATCCCGATCCGGAAATTTTGAAAATCCCAATCCTGATACCGAAACACCAATCGCGATCCCGATCCTGCACAAATTCATCGCCCCTGACCAGACATAAAAGATGCCAGGAATGGCACTTTTTATCGCATTTTCGCTTGCAGTTTGCGAAAATCTTGTGTGCGAGCGCGCAGTCCCCCACCTCTAACGATGGCAAAAAAAGATTCGAAAATATTTTTGAATTTTCAAATTTTTTCATAATTTTCAAATTTTCATTTCACCCCTGGAAAAAACATTTAAAAATCGATTTATTTTTTAAAATTCAAAAATTTGAAAATAGTTTTCGAATTTTTCAGGGAATTCAAGGTGACAAAACGCAGTTTTAAGTTCAGCGTGCTAAATAAAGCGACAATTGATACGCGGTGGGTCTGAAAAAAATCTCATGTAATGAAAATTCAAACATAAAAAAACATTGAAATGGCATGCGCGGAGGCAGCGGCGGACTCAATCACATCCATTTAGGAATGCATGGAGCCGCCCAAACAATTAGAACTGCGGCCCTCTACTTCGGCGGATACAGACTCCCGTCCATCAAAAATATCGCTCGCGGGTCTTCCGAGGGGCAGTCACACAAACGTTTTTTGGAAGGCATTCAGACCCAGCGAAAATGGTGCAAACTGATCCACATAAGTGTTTCTACCATTTGTCATGTTAAAGTTAAGTGAAATTGTCATGTCATGCTTCACTTACAGTGAAATTATGGTTAAAAGGGGCTCCAAACATAAAGAGAGTCCAAATACTGTGTTTTAAGCTTCAAATTCAATGATTTTCTAAAAAAATTCAAAAATTGCCAAAAAAGATTTGAAAATTAAAAATTTCACTTTAGAAAAAACACTTAAAAATTTAAATACTTTTTGCTGGAAGGTTTGCCATTGTTACCCACCTCACAGTGTTTATATCTCTGTTATATGAGCATAGAGATGCTATAAATGTACTAAATGCAGTGCCCATTACCATGACTTTAAGTATAAATATATCTGTATATGTACAATTATGGTAGACACTGGTATCAATACCAACACCAGCCCCTCCATTGTGCAATGCCTACAAATGGAACTAAGGCAATGGATCCATTCTGTTGAGTTCTGTGCCCAAATGTTGACAATTGACATCTGTTTAGACATGTGTTTACACAATTTTGTGAAGGATTATCCCTTGAGAACCAATTTTTTGCTTAAAATCCCGATCCCGTAAAAATACCAATACCAATCCAAAAGGGTGAATCCTTATCCCGATCCTGATCCCGAAAATCTCAAAAAGCCAATCCCGATGCCGATCCTGATCCTGAAGGGTCAATCCCGATCCCATCCCCAATCCCAAAATCTCAACAAAAAAAAAACAATTCTGATCCAGGTCCCGAAAAGTCAATCCTGTTTGAACCCTACATCTGAAACCCTATGTTAAACTGTTCTACATCTGAAATGACGAGATGAAATGACATTCATGATGAGTTTTTGATGCTGTTCACCATCATAAAATCGATATTACACTTTCCATTCTCTAAATGCTTCTGTGATGTTGTAAATGCTGAAATGGTGAATTTTACTGTTGGCGCCATTTTGGCGCCATGCGCCATTGTTCCTGGCGCCCTTTGGCGCCTGGCGCCATTTTTTCAGATGGCGCCATGGCGCCATTGGCGCCTGGTGCCGTTTTCTGTGGCGCTTTCTGGCTCCCGGCGACAAGTTTTTTGGATGGCGCCATGGCGCAATTTTTCCTGGCGCTTTTCCATCACTACTTGGCACTAATTCAGCCTGAGCCACTAATTCAGTTCCCTAAACAAACCAGAGGGCAGATTATACCGCCGGTGGCACCAATTCCATTTGACAATGCCATGATTGCACCGGCGTGCTTCCCACTGATATCCAGTATATTCACTCGAAACCCTGGAGAAAATGGTATACTGAAATGCATATGTTTACACTATGATAAAATATAGGACATGAACAGGGTTGGCAAAATCTCAGAAAAAAATCAAAATAAAATAAAAATAAAATAGAAAATTAAAGAATAAAATAAAAATAAAATGTAAAATTGAAGAATAAAATAAAAATAAAATACAATTTTAATAAAAATAAAATACAATTTTAGTAAAAAGAATTTTACTTAAATCAATCCTGGTCACGAACTAAAATAAAAAATAAAAATAAAAAATAAATAAAATGAAAAATTGAAGAATAAAATAAAAATAAAATGGAAAATTGAAGAATAAAATAAAAATAAAATACAATTTTAATAAAAATAAAATACAATTTTAGTAAAAAGAATTTTACTAAAACCAACCCTGGACATGAACTATCACATATTTCTGGTGCGTTGTTCAGGTAGAAATTTAACAGAATTCTGTTCCAAGTGTGCACAGAAAAGGAACAAGTAAGATTTGTTAAAATACTAGTCATTTCAAAAAAATTAATTTAAATACACCCCTGGAAAAATGTCATGTCTAATATAATCTGCGTTGCTGTGAGTTGGAAGTTTCATGTTAACAAAATATATTTATAACATTTTTCACGCATGTGTTGCTGTGCACTTTAAACAGATATCCGGCCCCACTGAGAAACATTTCCACATTTATCCGGTATATGCATTGATCACCCGGTATTTTTCATATGTTTTGCTAACAAGGTCATGCCGCCGGTTGATTATAAAGCATTATGTAAAGCTAAAGCGCTGACAAGCACTTCAGACGCGGTGCCGCAGTACGCCCAATCAGTGCTTGCTATATTCTTTAATCGACTTGTTTTATGTCCAGCCAGTTATGCCAGTGCCAACTTTCCAAGAAATGGCAACCCACTCCGAAATTGCACAAGTTTACCGGGTGTACAAGTTGACCCGGTACACAAGTAGCAATATCTAGTGCCAATGTAGACCCACTGCTTAGGCCAGGAACGGCCCCCCTACTTGAGCACCGAGTGTTCATGGACACTGCAGGGGCCAGATTTAATTCTCCCTACAAATCTGTAGGGAGAATTAAATCTGGCCCCAGGGGTTCAGTATCGGGGTTTGGGGGGCGATTACCCCCAGACGCCCTGGGTACACGACGCTCCTGCGATCTACATATCGATCAAGCACTTTTTTCTCCCTTTTTCCTTCTAAAGCTTGAAAAATCATATATATTGAACCCCTGCGAACCCACCAGTAAAAAGAACAAGTACGTATACTGATTAGTGATGATGATGATTAGTGATGGAATGGCACCATTTTAGGGTGCCAAAATGCACCGAACCATGGCGCCCTTTCACTACTTTTGCTACTTGTGCACTGGGTAGACTTGTGCACCGGTACAGGGCCCTCCTGCACTAGTTTGCAGAAACACTTGACACTGGGCCTCAGCTCACCCGATATGGCAAATCCACTCATCCCAACCGACACAATCAGCAGCAGCATTGAAATTGTGGCATTGTGCATCACAAAGCTCATCAACAGCAAACACAGGCCCTCTGTACCAAAACCTGGGGAAGTGGCTCAAGTAGTGCATTTGTTACATTGCTTTGTCGATAGTATGGAAATGATTACACTTGTTGTTGTTTTTAAAAAACTGAGTGCCAGACTTTGGTGTCCTATAAACACATGTGATATTTACATACCTATTTAGTAATACACGTCTCTGACCCTATTTATAAAGCCATTTTGTCAACAGCAAAAGAGTGACAATTAGCCAGGGGTGCCACCATCGTGACCAATTATGGCGCCAACATAATTGCTATTTTACTGGGTGCAAATCGAGTTTAGCCTCACCTCCAGCTACAAATATAAGTTTGACAAATATTTGTCTTTGACATTCAACAAAAAATCTGACTGTTGCACGAACCAACCAATTAGGTTCATCAGTTTTCTGACATTTGTTACGCTCAGTTTGTCCCAACGTATCAAGCGGCCGGCCAGCCGCCCGCCAAGGGCAGTGTTAATTCCCATGAGAAAATGTGGAATCGATGAAACAAGGCCTGTCTGAAATATAGTATTTAATATGACAGGTTGCTATGGTTACATAACTGTTACTAATTTATCAATCAGTTTTTCCTTCATGGACTGATTTATTTTTTTGGCCCACAGCAAAAACAACAACAACAAAATGATCAAATAAATCACCGTTACACTGAGTCCCAACTAGTGATGTAAAAATCGCCTGGATATTGGCGCCAAGCACCAGAAGCACTATGGTGCTTTTTGCTTTGCCGCTTTTCCATCACTAGTCCAGGCCCTAAAAAGTCAGACCAATACAATCCTAACCTCTAGATTGTCCACATGTAACGCCTGTTTTATGAATACCAGTTGATGTTGTGCCATAAGAAACAGTGTCCATTTTCTAGCAACGGTTTCTACTACAATAGCCCAAACTGGAAGCGATACCAGTATTTTTGTCCATGGAGTATCATTGACTGGCTGTTAAAAGTGTTTAGTTGTAAACTGTTTGTCATGGGGTGACATCTGTTATTGTGATGCAAACATGGCAAGAAAATAATGCCAGGAAAACATGCACAGGTGCTCTCAACTGTAGTTGAAACTAACAGCTGTATCATTGGCAACATGCATGGTAGCAGTTTCAATGTATTCTTTCTCCAACTGACTGATTCTATTGTCCAATCCCGGTTTAAGTCTGACATAATAAAGCCACACAACCATCCAAAGTGAACCAAGTGTCCCTGAGAATTTACAACACGGCAGAAACCATTTGAAATCCTTCTCAGAGACAGCAGTTATACCCCAGCCACTTGACACTTTGCACACACAGTTATTTATATCAAAATGCCATCCATCCAAAAAAAAATTAGTTTCACACTGTTTCCAAAGTAAAATTTCCCAATTATCTGCCATCATGTCTCATCAACTAGGAAAATAGTGCATCAAATTGTAAGTTCACATTTGAGGCATTCCTGTGACAGGCCAAAGTCAAATTTGTAAAAAAATTTGCCGGGTCAAAATCCTGAAAATAACACCGGTAGTGAAAGTGTGATTATTTTGGAAGTCTGCAAAATGAAAACAGTGGTAAAAGCTTGTCTGAAATGTAAAAATCCCTTATTGAGGGTGCAATTCCTCAATTGGTCATATCAAAATCACTATCTCACTGAGATAGAGCAAACAGACACAAATGCACTCTAACAAACCAACCGATAAATATAAATGGTGCAGTCCAATGTACAAAGGCAGCCAAAATCTGTGCAGTTGTCAGGCCCAAAGCTATGCCCAAGTAAGCACCAGAATGTGCAGTTGTGACCAAAATTGACCTCTCTGATGGTGGTGCCCAGTAATGCCAGATCTGGTGCATGGCTGGGTACATGAAACCCTGCAGCCCACCCAGCACAAATGACACACCCATCGCTGGGTATGGGTTGACTGTGGTCAGTGCCAGCATCAAAGCCACTGACAGAATGCACGATAGACCCACAGATAACCCAAACATCCTGCAAATTGTAAATTTTCACATAAATATGAATATGTGGAAAATGAAAATGAATATACTGAAAATGTGGACAATGATTCTTGTGCAGGGTATGTCACCGGATTTCATCATCGAGTGTCTCAATTATACAACGATCTGGTTTGTTCATTCAGTGGTCTGACACATTTGTCCATGCCCGTTTTGTCGCAGAATTATGCGATGGCAGGATCTGACAGTTTTTTTGCAGCATTTTCCAGTGTGCTGACCAAGGTGACAGCGAATGACAAATTTTTTGACAAAGTTGATTCTCCAGATTACGTACATTTGACTACTGGTGATATCTATTTTTCTGATCATTTGACAGGTGAATTATGAAAGAATGTTGTTGATGAGTATGGTAAATTTTCTAACATACCGTATTTCCTCGAAATACACCCAGGGGGTTTATTTTTTCTGAGTGAGAATTTTAAACGAAAAACGTTAAAAATGCAACAATAACCACCATTTATAAGTTTTTACCAGAGTTGCGAAAGCGTATTTACGCTTACCCGAAATACCCGGGTATTTGGGTATTTATACTTACGCTTACGCTTACGCTTTTACAAAATACCCTTACGCTTTGTTACGCTTTCCCAGCCAAAATACCCGGGTACAGAAAGCGTAAAAATTATTTGCGCATGACCGTGTTTATATAGCTTTTGAGAAAGCATCAAACGGGGTCGTATATAGTTGGCAGAGTGCAAAGTACTTGTTCATCCAGGATTATCATGTCGATAATGCACGAGTGGGATATTGCACACAGTTACGCAAGAAAGAGAAATATTAAAGGAATAAAAAGGAGGAGTTGTGCACAGCAACTAATTTTTTCCCCCTAATAAACTCGGCGGACGGTTTTCCTGTAGTGAGTGCAACTTTGCATTCTTTCTGTAAATATAATATACTCGGCGGCCAGCACACTTAGTATGAAAACCTACCATAATTTAATGAATAAAATCTTGTGATTAAGTTTGTAATTTATATTTCATAGTAAAAACGATATATTATGATGAAAAATTTGTATAATTTTTGGTTCATTATTCAGATGGGTTATGGTAGGTTTTCATACTAAGTGTAATGTCCGCCGAGTATACCTCATCTAAAAGTGAAAACAATGATGTTTTCTGTTGCTCAACAGCGAGAGCACATTCTAAAAAAATTTTACGCTTACGCTTTATTTTACGCTTTCCTAGGTATTTAAAAAATACCTTACGCTTACAGTATCCATACTCAAAATTTGGTAAGTGTATTTACGCTTACGCTTTCGCTTTCCAAAAATACCGGTATTTTAACAACTCTGGTTTTTACAGCCTTATATAAGGATATAGATGGTATAAACGATATTCTAACGTAACACAGTAAGTGTTTTGAACGTCTGTTATGCATTTCCCGGACCACAAATACATAGTGCCCATTTTGAGGGGGGTATTTCGAGGGGGGGGTATTTCGAGGAAATACGGTAGATGGTTTTCGCACAAATAGTTTGATTGGGTCAAATCAGTGGCTCTGTATCATGCTCATGAAAATGGCATGATTTTGACACCCCAGCGTCATTCCGTGAAAATGGCCTGGGTTTGGTGCCCCTAGCACCACTCCATGAAAATGACACTATTTTGGTGCCCCCAGCACCATTCCAAAACATGGTGCTATTTTGGTGCCCCTAGTGCCAATCCATGAAAATGGCGCGACTTTGGTGCCCCATGGAAACTGGCATGATTCATAGAATTTTATTTATATTTGAAAATATGGAAAAATTCGTGAGCTTTTCCAAAAGTTTTGGGCAATGGTTGTCACTTTAATAATGCCCGCTCGGGCCAACATCCAAGTTGCAAGTGCAATTTCGAGCAAACACAAAAACATGGATATATCGAGTTATGGAAGGCAAGTCCTCAATTGCTGTGTCCGTGTTTATCCTAGAGTACTAAACAAAAATGTAGACTGTACTAAATAAAAATTGTAGAATGAATGTTTGATATGTAATGTTGAAAGTATGGACATTTTTCGATTTACTGTATTTCCTTGAAATACCCCATGTAAACTGTATTGGATGAAAACTGGAAAAACCTCGGCTGCTCTAGTAAAAAATGCATGCACATGCAACATGAACATACCTGGCTGCAGAAAACCTTCTCACAGTGCTGGTTGATTGAAAGAATTTGGTATAGAATGGCATGAGTCAGTGGTACTGAGGTGGTTCGGAGATCGGTGTGAGAGTGTTTTTAAAATGGGGATCAGATGAAGGTAAGCCTCTAGAATCCAGGGTTCCAGCAACTAGGAGGACCTGTGCTGTTACTCATCTAAACCCATTACTCACCCTGACCTGTTACCCATCTAATTCAAGCTTTTCAAAAGCTCTACAGTAATTATCTAACCACAAAAAGATTAACTGTGCACTGGCATCTATGAATGGATATATCTATGAACTATGTGAAGTAGTTGATTGAACTTACTGTAGTTACCATATTACCTCAAATTATCCCCCCCCCATTAATTAACCCCCCCTCTCGAATTAACCCCCCTCAAAATGGGCTGGGGAAATAATAACCCCCCTTGAAATACCCCCCTTCCGGATAAATACATGATTATTATTATTACTGCAAGTATTTATTACTGCAAATTGCGAGTATTTATTACTGCAAATTTGCATTGCAGCTACTAAATCAAATCAAATAAAGTTTACTCGGCTCGGACCTCTAGAGTCTAATGCAAGTAAATAAAACAACACACATTGAACATCCATCGATTACTTCTAAGTTGCAGCCTTAAACAGGTGAGTTTGGAGCGACGCATAAGCATATTGATAATTACATCAAGACAGTATCTGACTTAACTTCAGTTTATATTGAAATTTGAGAACGGTGGGGGAGAAAGATAAAAACTGTAGGAATATGAAAAATTCTAAGTAAATGAAAAGAAATGAACGCGGCAGACAACATTGCCAGTAACATCAAAATAAACACTCTAGAACCCCACGACCCAGCTTTGGACTGCTCAAAAAAAGCGACAGTCAACATAACGATTGTGTGTTTCACATTGAGGTAAAATAAAGGAAAGAGATACATTCACAAAAGATGAATCATACATGAGAATTGAACTGTGTCAGTATGTTCCTGAACCTTTCTTCGTTCCGTTCTGTTGCTGGTTTGAATCTATCCAAAATTTTGCCAAAAGAAATCCGATTTCCATGTTTTTCAGACTTTATACTCACTCATTGAACATCATTTACAGGAGATCTCCTAAATTTACCCGTCGTTGTCCATTTCCAACCATATAATAACATCATTGAACACATTATAGAATTGTGTTGCAAAACTCGTATCCTCCTAAAAGTATCTACAAAATATTGCTACATCTTTGTACATTTCCCGTGGTGGCTGAGACTTGCTGGCCTATTCTCACTAGTGAGGTGTCCCGCTCGCAAACAATAAACCGTCACAGCGTTCGGCCTCCCCAGCAAGGACACCAGACAGTATCTCCAAATATTCCGATGCTTGGATACACATTTTGTGGCACACTGCGGCATCAAACACTTTACTAGGAATCTGTCTCTCAATATTATGGGGATTTTGTCGTGAATGCACAGCCGCCGCTTCCTCGGGTGTGTAGAGCACCTCTCCACACCATCAGCTGCAGCAGTCTTCACTAAGCGACCTCACCCAAGCTTTGCGCCAGAGTGTCACCGTCGGATGTTGACACTGTCCCAAATAATGGGACAGTGTCATCCAAAATGACCACCCTAGCTCTTTGCATAATGGACAGTTAATCCATTGCCTAGTGTTGTTGTGCCTAAAGCGTAATTGTTGTATTTTCAGAAGCCACCCATGTCTCCCCGCAAACCATGCATGTTCATTTGTTTGTAGTGTTTCTGGTATTAGCGGTGTTATCTCATCTAAAACTTGGTTTTCTTTTTGCACACTTCGTTGTCCCGCTGTCCTAGATTTCAGACTGACTTCCCACCCATAATGTTTGCATGCTGTTAGTATTTCTCTTTTGTGACATTTTTGTGAGTTTTCTACTATTTTGTGTAGCTATCTACATTTTCATGGACAAATATATCATGTTTGGACACATTTATTACCTGTTTTGGGTACCCGAATGCCTGCTATTTACTACGATCCTTACAAAAATTACTGACAAAATAATACCCCCCTCGAATAAGCCCCGCCCCCTCAGATTAACCCCCCCCCCCTCAAATTTTTCTGGCAAAATAATAAACCCCCATGGGGGTATTTCGAGGTAACGTTATGGTACTTTAATCAACTACTGCATATAGATGGGCAATGGGTAGAATTAGATAATTAACGTTCTAGATGAGTTATGGGATTAGATGAGTAATAGGCCTCAGCAAAACTTGGATGTGTATCATATAGGTGCTGAATACACTATTTACATCATTCTAATAATTCGATCAGTGTATCCATGCGAGTTCTTGCTGGGTAGGTGATATGATAATTAAGTCATATCGGAGCTTCTGGAAAACATGCCGTATATAGTTGATAAAGACCCTAGGGAGTCTTTTATGTCAGAGATTTTGAGAGGCAGTTATTCAAGGGAGGGAGTTTTTTTTCCTCAGAATTACAGATGTATCTGTTGTCGCTGCCGTAGGCTAAAAATCTTTTGTATTGTTCGTTTCACACATGCACTGCATTTGCAGCAAAACAATGGCTTTATTTAGTCTGTCTGACGTCATTGATTGGTTTTTCAATCAACCAAACATCTTTTCCACCTATCACAGAGGCTTGAGTTATTCAAGTGGGGAGAGTCAATCAATGGGGAGTTATTTTCCCTCACTCGGTCAACAGGGGGGAATTATTGAGGGAGTAATTCAAGGGGTCCTATTTGAAGCTTTACAGTTGTGAACAGTCATACTTGTAATTTCTGCACATGTTTCTTGTAACCACTTCACGTATGACATCATGCTACCAAATTCTGATGGGGGGGGGTGAATCGCTGTACCCCCTTCCCCGGTCAACCGCACAGCAGCACAGTGAATGCAGCGGGCAGATGCGTCGCAGCGTAGCCCGCGTACAGCAGACTCTGGATCAGCCCGAGTTGCAGTGGCGGCGCCCCGAAAATCTGTTATGTGAGCACTGAGCAAGCTGTCCAGGAAATGGAGGACAATTCAATGATCAATGAAAACTCAGATCCCGATCCTGATCCTAACACTCCAAATTCAATTCCTAACTTTAAAATTTTACTTCAAATCGTAATCATGATTCTGGAAAATTTCTGGGAAATTCTGGAAAAATAATAACCCCATGCCCATCGAAATTCCACCCCCCCCCAAAAAAAAAAAATTGAACCCCTGGGAGTACTTCGAGGAAATACGGTAGATTAAAATCGAAAATTCCAACTGACAAAGCATTGCCCATGTATTTACTTGGTCACCTGTGGTAGGTCTGTCCTTGTCGCGTTTTCATCAGTCATGGCTCTGATAGCACCAAATTCACATCTGGCGGACATTGCGAAAATTAGTCCAACGTTGGCCAGCAGCGCCACCTGCCACCGCTTCGGTATGCACAGCGACCTTCTGCGGGGGCGGCATCTGAAATTCCGTCTACCTGTGAACTTTATTTATTCGATTTAATACAGAGAGATACTTTATGTACACTTTACACAAAATTCAATCCTCACAACAAAGCTATTGCTGATTACATAACTCTATTTTCCGGGTTTGGCGCTTAAGGAGCGATTACAGCTCGGACGTAAACTTCCAGCGTAAAATTCCATCGCAAAATTGATTACATGAAAGTGGATGATGATACAGGTCTGCAATTTTTCATGGACAATATGTTTATCAATACCTTCATTGTGAGCAAGGGTCATCGTCCACGGTCACTTCTATTTGATTCCGAAAATTCAAAAATTTCGATTTTACGCTGCAATTTTACGCCGGCTGAAGAAAAATCAATTCTATGCTATGTCATTGCATGCAATCACCTGGCGTAGCTGATTTATCGATTGATTTTTCTTCAGCTGGCATAAAATTGCAGCGTAAAATCAAAAGTTTTGAATTTTCAGAATCAAATAGAAGTGACCGTGGACGATGGCCGTTGGTCACAATGAAGGTATTGATAAACGTATTGTCCATGAAAAATTGCAGACCTGAATCATCATCCACTTTCATGTAACCAATTTTGCTATGGGATTTTACTCTGGAATTTTACGTCCGAGCTGTAATCGCAGCATTATGGCTATTTACACAGGCCCCGGCCCGGCATTTACCGGACCCCGGCAAAAAATTAAAATTGTCAAAAGTCAGTAATTGGTGTGTATGGGTTGATTGCATGTTGATTAGCTTGATTAACACCAAATTTGCATGCACAAAATTTCTGCAACACGGTTACACACACCCATGCATATTTTTTGGGGTGTGTGTAAATTTATTTCGATTTGGCTCAAATTTAGCATGGTGTACTCTTTCTCTTAGTGAGTTCGCATGCCAAATTTCAGCTCAGGGCGATTGGTGAATCCTTTTTTTTACACTTTAATTTTTATCGATCACTGTATTTTTGTATAGTGATCAAAATCCTGCCGGGGACTGGTCCCTGGCAGGATTTCGATCACTATACAAAAATACAGTGATTGATAAAAATCAAAGTGTAAAAAAATAGGATTCACCAATCGACCTGAGCTGAAATTTGGCATGCGAACTCACTAAGCGGAGGAGTACACACATGCCAAAATTCAGACAAATCCAAAAAAAATTATACACTCCCCCAAAGAAAATGCATCAGCGCGTGTAACCCTCTTGCAAAAATTTTGTGCATGCTAATTTGGTGATTATTCACCTAATTAACATGCAAACAACCCATACATGCCAATTATAGACTTTTGAAAAATTTTATTTTTTGCCGGGGACTAGTGATGGAATGGCGCCATGGCGCTGGCGCCATTTGAGGGCGCCAAAGGGCGCCGCGCCATGGCGCCATTGGCACTTGGCGCCCTTTTTCTGTGGCGCCCTTGGCGCCTGGCGCCCACATTCTGAAAGGCGCCATGGCGCCCTTGGCGCTTGGCGCCCTTTTTCCGTGGCGCCCTTGGCGCCTGGCGCCCTGCTTTAAAAGGGTGCCAAAAAGGCGCCAGCAGGGTTTCAAGGTGAGCGCTGTGTAAATGAAAAAAATGAACAACACATCCGTGGATGATCTAAATTCACCGGAAAAATGGGTTTGAATGGTGGGAATCTTTCGTCGAACGGTTCATAAGATTGATGAAGCAACGGTGCCTGACCGATCAGAAGACGAGAATGATGGACCATCGAACTTGCAAAATCATAAATCAATGGATTCAAATCATTGCAATTCCTTTTTTGTCCATTTCAAGGGAACATTGATTGAAAAAGTCTATTTGAAGTGAATGGATTGTTGTCAAATGACAATTTCCATTGTGTTTGAATTTGTCATGTGATTTTATATAAAAATTTTATGTGCTAGTCTTGTTTTTGTTAATTAAATCTTGGAGAATGCGAATTAAGAAGTAAATGCACGTACTAAAGTGCTGTAGAAGCATTTTTAGCACACACAGGGTGTTGTACGCACCTATTTATACTGGCGCCCTTGGCGCCTGGCGCCCTATTTTTCAAATGGCGCCATGGCGCCCTTGGCGCTTGGCGCCTTCTTTCCGTGGCGCCCCTGGCGCCTGGCGCCCACTTTCCGAATGGCGCCATGGCGCCCTTGGCGCCTGGCGCCCTTTTTCTGTGGCGCCCTTGGCGCTTGGCGCCCACTTTCCGAAAGGCGCCATGGCGCCCTTGGCGCCTGGCGCCCTTTTTTCTGGCGCTTTTCCATCACTACCGGGGACTGGTCCCCGGCTGGGACCTGTGTAAATAGCCCAGCATTATGCAGTTTTGGACTAAACTTTACATATTCTGCTGTAGTGAAGTAATTGTGGATAGCGTTCAAAAATCGCGGGAATTTTTTATTTTTTAAATCTGTATACCGTTATACACGGCGCTTATTGTTGAAATTTCTACATCGACATGCGTTACAAACAACAAATTAGTACTGTGAGAACCAAAAATTTTCTGGTCAAATAATAAGCCCCCCTCGAAATACCCCCCTCGTAACCCCCCCCCCCTTCAAAATTCTCACTCTGAAACAATCACCCCCACATTCTAGGAAATACGGTATTTTATAAGATGAAAATGTAAAAAAATATCAGATTCGTTTTTTTCTTCTTCCTTTTTTCAGAGAGGTATATTGGTTTTTTTGGGAGGTTATTAGAGATCATATTTAATTATATTTTCTGATAAACACCCAGTGTTGGAACGCGAATGTGAATATGGTGAACTTACCTTCTGTTGACATCAGGTGAATCGAATGTACCAAATTGCGTCTGAACATAATCATCTTCTTTTAAATGTTCATCCTCTCCATCGCACATATTGAAAATTGTTCAATTATTGGGAGGTAGTATAATAATGGCCCCCACACACTGAATGTCAACTGGTTTTGGTGTCAACTCGATTTTAGTTCAATTGGACGGTCGCCCGGAATCCCATATCTTTGGTACTCTGTTTTTTCTTCATGTGAATGTGACACTAAGACTGCTTATTTCGCAGTCTTTTGTGTCACGAGTGATGGGTAGTGATGTTAAAGGCACCGGGAAAAATGGCACTGCACCGCACCGGCACCTTTGCCAACGCATCAAAAAGGCACCTGGCACCCTGGGTCACCGGCCAGAAAATGGCACCGCACCGCACCGGCACCGGTGCCTTTTGGAAAAAATGGCACCGGCACCGAAGGGCACCGGCGGGTTGCACCGGTGCTAGCACCGCACCGGGCTGGAATTTCTGAAGTGAACCTTTGGAAGTGCATATTTCCATGAATTTTCAACCGATTTTAATGGTTGAGCACTTAAAATGATCAGAATGATGTGGCAATCACTTTTATGAAGCAATTACAATGATTACAAATGAACGATAAAATATTTAATTCACTACAATGTCCATACCATAGCCACTATTGTCTACTGATCGGAGTCGTTGCTGTACAGAGAATGGAACTACCGTATTTCCTCGAAATACCCCCCCCCTTGAAATACCCCCCCCCTCGTTTGACCCCCCCCCTCTCGAGACCACTATGAAACAATCACCCCCCCCCTCGAAATACCCCCCCCCCAAATTGAGTGTAAAGGGAGCGTACATGACAATAACTGTAGTTTGTGTTCAGTGTACTGCAGAACACACGTTAAAACAATGTCGGTGTCACGTTAGAACAGTGTACATACTAATATTAGTCTACAGAACCTTATTAATGGCGGTTTTTGTTGCATTTTTCGACGTCTGCGTACGTTTCAGACGACAATTTCGTACTTGGTTTTCAAAAATTTTCTTGTGAAACAATAACCCCCCCCCCTCGAAATACCCCCCCCCCCCTCGTTTAACCCCCCCCCTCTCGGGACCACTATGAAACAATCACCCCCCGGGGGGTATTTCGAGGAAATACGGTATCTCTGTCATGAACTGACAACAAATTTTGAACAAAAAAGTAAGATAAATATAAAATATAAAAATGATTTAAAATTCAACAAAATTTGCTGATCAGATCACGTATCGGGTATAATGGATTTCACAGTAGGTACCGTATTGAGGGGGGGGGGGGTTAAACGAGGGGGGGTATTTCGAGGGGGGGGGGTTATTGCTTCACAGGAAATTTTTTGAAATCCTAGTACAAAATCGTGGTTTGTGATGTGCGCTGGGGTAGAAAATTGCATCAATAACTGACATGTATCAACTCCTGTATACTAATATTATTACATAGATGGTATAAACACTGTTCTAACGTGATTCCAACATTGTTTTAACGTGTGTTCTGCACTACGCAGTTCTGCAGTATTTGTCATGTACATTCTCTTTACACTCAATCTGGGGGGGGGGTATTTCGAGGGGGGCGGTGATTGTTTCATAGTGGTCTAGAGAGGGGGGGGTCAAACGAGGGGGGGGTATTTCGAGGAAATATGGTATATTTATTTAATGGGAGGTTTACAAAATAGGCAAAAACGGTTGGGTAAATATATCGCTGTTTTTTTGTAATATCAATAAGCACATAAATACTATGGACAAACTTGCACAGCACATGAAGCCTTGGCCGGTGCCTTTCCCGGTACCTTTTACTTTGGCCCTGGTGCTAGCACCTTTGGCACCAGCAAAAAAATGGCACCGCACCGCACCAGCACCGGTGCTATTCTGAAAAAAATGGCACCAGCACCGGCATGGCACCCCTGAAGATTGCAATGGCACCGCACCAGCGCCGGTGCTGGTGCCCTTTGGTGCCCAGCACCGGGGCACCGGTGCCTTTACATCACTAGTGATGGGATTTTTTTTTTCAATTTTTTTTCAATGCGCCGCAGTAATGTGTTTATTTTCGCATCTACTGTCACGTCTACTCTCACTTTGTATTTGTTTTACTACGTTCGCATTTTTATTTGTGCGTTATGTTACATACCTCTTGACTGTTATTTGTACCCTTCTGCCTTGCGAAGACTGAGTGGTATATGAAGAAGAAAAGAAAAAATGCCCGGAAACGCGGTTTGTTGACTGCAGCGCGCCATCTGATGCTGATGGTAATCCCATCCATGTACTGATGGTAATCCTACATGGAACAATTTGCAGAAGTTTCCATGTACTGGTGGTAATCTTATATTTTTGGTTGGTAATCTTATATGTACTAATGATAATCCTCAATGTCAGCGGCATGCGGAGGCGACAAAGTAAACATGATAACTAAAATAGTCAAGTGATTCTAATGAAATTTTGGAACATAGGGCGACCAATTTATGTTATATAGTAGGTTAAAATTCAATTATGCATACAGTAAGTGTAAAAGTGTTATGCAGTTGCAAATAAAGGTTTGATGCACATACTATTTGGATTCTAATGTGATTATTGAAACATAGCCCACACAGCTTCTGCAAAACATGTGGCAACAATTTTCCATTTCTGTTTCCGTTTTCCAAAAAGCGCACAAAATTCCCATTTCCGTTTTGTGTAAAAATATTTTCTGACACTCTAGTAAATACCCCAGCTGAAAATTTTTGGTGTCTTTTCGACTAGTGATTGAAAAGCGTCACGGAGCTGGCGCCTGGCGGTCGCACCTGGCCGGTAGCGCCAAAGGAAAAAAGTGCCCTGGCACTTTTGGCGTCTAGTGCTATTTTCTGTGGCGCCAGGAACAAAGTGCCTGTGCTGGCGCTTGGTGCTAGCGCCATGGACGCTTCTGGCGCTTGGCGCCATTGATGCTTGCCGCTGGGGGTTCAGAAAAGCGCCAAGCTGAAATTTTTTTTACCTTTCCGTTTTCCGTTTTCCGGCAGAAATTTTTTTACCTTTCCGTTTTCCGTAAAGTGAAAAAATTTTACCTTTCCGTTTTC